>JAAGNO010028352.1:25608-111913 GCA_033439905.1 Ceryle rudis | reverse complement strand
CCGCTCCAAACTGCTGACACCCAGATGGGCAGCCCCAAGGCGGGGCCATTGGCATTTATTTAGTTCACTGCTGCAGATGATGCCTTTAGTGCCACAAACCGCCCTGGAGACAAGTCCTAATCATCTGGGGGGTGATTATGTTCAGTTCTTCCTCCCCAAACCCCCCAGACATAATTCAGATCCAAACTGGAGAGACAGGCAGGCACACAAGAGGGAAACCCAGCACCACGCAGTCCTCCTGAAGCCATGTACAGGAGCAGCTTCCTCCGCGAGGTGCGTAAGGAGAAGTATGAGCGATCGGATGCCTACGATGAGCTGCGAGGCTCTCCCGAATTTGACAGTTTGGCCCAAGCCCGGGGCCTGGAGAACCTTCAGGAGCTCAATGAGCGTTTCGCCAGCTACATCAACCGGGCGCGTGTGCTGGAGCAGCGCAACACCATCCTGCGCAAGCAGCTGGAGACCTTCCAGCGTATGGATGAGCTGGTGGGCTTGGATGAAGCCTTCGCCGGGCAGATTGAGTTCAACCGCCAGCGAATGCGGGAGCTTGCATCCGACCGAGCCAAGCTGGAGCGGGAGGAGAAGGACGCCCAGCGCATGCTTGATGAATACCGCAACAAGTAAGGCTTATCAATGGAGGAGGACGGGTGGTATTGTTTCCATAGTTAATCTTTGTAGTAAGGATGGGTTTGGTGTCTCTGGCTGCTTCTCATGCATGAGTGATGCTTCTCCACGAGCACTTGTAGCCAGGGATGGCATGTAAGCCCATGGTGCCAAGAAAGGTGCCAAGACTTTGGGAGCACCATCTCTGCATTTCATGGTCTCACTGCTAGATGGACGATTGCCTTCTCCCTTCCATGGCAGCAGGTCCTTGCCACGGCACAGGTCATATGCCGTTGCTCATTAGCTTTAGGAGGATCGTACCCTGAGCTGCAAGGAGGGAATAACCCAATTAAAAAAACAGTGACTCAAAGCAAGTCTTGTGTCTGAGCAGCAAGTTACATGACCCCAAACATCTCCTGAAATGTGTGGGAGGTCTCTGAGAAACTCTTATTTACAGGCATTATGAGGCACCTAGGCCAGTCTGTACCAGCCGCTACAGATGTGAGATGAAAAAAAAGTTAATACATTTTTTTCATGGAATGTGTAATTTGCCTAATTATCCTTCTCCCCTTCCTTGCATCCTGCTATTTCCATCTTATGCTCCTAAAGCAATAGCTTTAAGAACAGGTTTCCCCTAACTTCACCACTTTAACCTTAGTGACAACATAAATCAAAGAGTAGGAGCCTTGGGGGCTGAGGCATCTCAGTGCCTCCGGACACTCCCAGTCCCTTCCCTTCAGGAACAGGCAGTTTTGGCCATGTTGCTTAATTAATTACACAACAACGGTTGGTGAGTGTTGCTTATAAAAGGACTGCTCACAGGAGAGAAGGGGCTTGGCTTCTTGTTACTTAGTGGTCAGGTTTTTTTCCCCCCTAAGTGCCTATCTGGCTAGTACAGCCAGGAAAATTTGGCAGCAGCATGGACCCTGAAGAGAAGCTTTCATCCTCCTCACCAAAGAGTGAGTGGTGAACTCCATATAACATGCTCTAGGCTAGAAACATTTCTCACTGACAGTGATGGGAAGTAGAAACATGAAATATTTTCAACAAATTCAGCCCTGGTAGAAGTGCAGCCACTCCAGGGCAGTGCTCACCATGCTCACCATAAACATTTTTAGTAAGGCAGAAAATGAATCATCTGGAGCACTGTCTTGCTGTTGAAGAAGTACAAGTCCCTCAAGATTTCATCCCTGGCTCTATCACAGACTTTTTGTCTAACCTTGCCTAAATTACCTGATTTCTCCGTCTGATCCTCTACTGATTTTCCCTCCTCTAGATGATAACACTGATAATATTTTCTTCTTTTGTCTCCAAACATTTTTCAACTGGAAAGAGTCAGAAGACAGATGTGCAATACTTGACGTTGAGTCTTTCTGTGCCTTTAGCACTGATCTGATATATCACTATCAGAAACAGCACAGTCTTAATGCACCCTCATCCTGTCCCCCTCAGCCCGGCACGCTGCTTGGTGCAAGCTGCCTGATCCACCACAGTTACTCCTGGGGCCACCCTGAGATTTAAATGAAGAAAAATGAGCCAGCTAAAAAAAACCTCAAAATAACTTAAAAAAGAACAGCTCCAACCCAATTCAGGGAGCTGCTGCACGATCAGCCGGTTGGGGCTGTGAGTTACAGCACAGTGATAGAAGTGCTGAGCCCTGATCTCTCTTTCCCATCTGACAACAGGAAAGATCTCCCATCTTACCCATCTGACAGCAGAAAACCCATCCAGGTGTAGTGAGGCTCAATGCTGGCGATGCTCAGATGTCCACAATGCCCTTACTCAGTGCCAGCAAGTAATAAATACCTGATTAGGCAGTTTTGTAGACAAGTATTTCTGAGCAGGGAATTCATCTGTGAGCCAATGCTATCATTTAGCTGTTGACTCTGATATTTGTTGATAAGTTTTTAATACACAGTGCCCATGAGATTTTGATGGAACTCAGTGCTTAAATGTTTAGCCACATATTTGTTACAAATGTGCAAACTGTATAGAAACATGCAGTGCTACGCTTTCATTAGGCAAAAATGCATCTGGATTATTTCAGGCAGGAGAAGTGCAGTGAAACACACAATTGCCTCTTTGATTTCAACAACTTGCAAGAAAGACTGGCAAGAAAAAGAAATTAGAAAAGTTGGCCAGAAAAAATTAAATGCCTTAAATGGATTTCTGTATCCACCTGAGTAGTTTGTGGATTAACTTCTCTACAGTTCCCCAGCAGCAGGTTTAGAGATCTGACACATAGATAATTAACTTTTTATTAGAGGTGCTTTATGCTAGCTGTAATTAGGTGGGGAAGAAAACAGGGTATTGAAAATCCTTGGGGGGGGAACACCCAGAGAAAGGGCTGTGCTTTTTGAAAGTGAGATTTAGGACCTGTTACAAGGGTAGTTAGTGACTTCTTAGAAAATTGTCATACAGTCGTGGCATGTTCATTCACCAGCCGTAAACAAAAGTAAAAAGGAAACTTTGACTAGATCCAAGTGAACAACATCGCAATTGAAAAATTAAGGATACTCAGTGGAAAGACAGTGGCTGCTTTTTAACCAAACCACCTTCAGTTTACATCATGAAGTTTGATTTGATTTTTTTTCTCTTGGGAGCTGCCAAGCCAAATGTGACCTCAGGACAGACATTAAAATTTCCTCAGCATCTGAAAAAAAATTGGTTGGGTTTTGAGTTGCAGGTGTTAAAGCAAGGCCAGTGCTCTGCCACCGTGTACTCTGCCTTCTCAGCCTGGTTGTAGCTCAAGGCCATCCTGATGACTATGATTTCAGCTACTTAAACTTTTAAATACAGCTCTCTAAACATATGGGAGGAATCATCTTCTGTGCCGTGTTAGGGCTTTGCCCTGCTTCTGAAACCAGAAGGATTCCTGCACTGAAGGCCCATTCTCCTGCCTGACCCTCCACTCTGTCAGCAGCAGGCAGTGTGGGTTTCTTGCTTCATTTTGAAACATAAAGCATCTACTTTTGGCACACTAGGAATAACAAAACCTCTTAGAGTGGAGCATTGTGTACCAATTAATTGACAGATGGCTGTGTCCTTCACTAATGCAAAGAATTTTAGCTTTTGCAACCCTTTCTTTTACTCACATTCACAATTTGGGAAATAGATTTGTATCTATATGTAAACTTTTTAAAGCTATATTTATATAAGTACAACTTGTAAAGCTACATTTAAATACATCAGGGCCTGGGAATACCAGGTCTGTACAATTAAATGTGCATGAACCATTGAAAAGTAGATCTTAGGTAAAAAAAATATTTTTATATCTTCTATAGTCCCATTCCTAGCTTTTCACATTAACATAAATAATTCAGACTCTGTACCAGTGGAGAATTCTTTCTCTTGAAGTTGCAAAAGAAAAGCATCACTAGGAATTTTTTGGATGCATCTCATGAAAAGACTAATTATGCTAATTTTATTGAGCATCATTATTATAGAAATGTTGTGTCTGGTTGTGGGAAAGAACTGGATTTCTCTCTCTGTGATATTAGGAAAGACACTGAAACCCAGATTTTAGTGCCCTTGACTGAACAGGATTAATTAACTGCAGAAATTAAAAGTCTTGCTAATCGATTGTTTCATTTAAAATTCATTCACTGCTAATCTTGTGGGCTTTGCATACAATATGATTCCCTGGAAGTCACTAGACAGAGAAATTGGCACTCTGTTCTCCAAGCTGCGCCGTGTGGTGATGCTCTAATGAGCTGACACCCGTTGGGGCCACAGTGGAGACCTAAACATGCATGAGAGAAAACAAAACCAAGCAGGAAAACATGATAGCTAGGATTTGGGGGGCAGTAGGGACTTCATAAGCAAAGCCATCTTCAAACCCTGTCTGCAGGGGTTGCCTCTGCTGCTGCTGCTTCACTGGTGGTAGGGGGAGCTTCATCCTGCTGCAGCAGCAAGGTCCTGCTTGCCCTTTATTCCCTCCTCAGGCTGCTGAAATCTTGTCCCATAGCTGTCAGACACTTGATTGCAGCTTCTTGATAACACAGGAAGCAATCTCTTCATAAATCAGCAGACTGAAGCCCTCATAGTTTTGAAAACATAAACCACCAGTATTATTGGCCCATCCATCATCCTTGCAGGACTAGCATTTTGCAGTTTGCACTCTCTTTGGCACTCAAATTACTGTGCTTTCTGTTGGGAAAAGGATGGTGGAGTGCCTCAGGGAAACTGAGAAGGAGAAAAATAAGAGAAAAGTTTAATCTCGGCTTGTGTCAAGCCAAGAGGTTTCATGTATTGCTGGAAAGAGTTCAGTAAGGTTCAAGAGAAAAGCAGCATTTCTCTTTATATTAAAAGCACAGGCTTGACACCAGATTAAGTATCTGGCCATTGAGCATCGCGAGGCAGTGCCCTTAAAACAAATAAACCTCATGGCTCTTAAGGTCCAGCAGTGGCTGACCAGCAACAATCTTGACCTCTTTTCAATATGTCCAGCTAATTACTTGAACATTGAAATCCAGTTTGAAGTGTAAGAGTGCTACAATTTGTCAGCCGTTGCACTTACATAGGTGCATTTCAGCGGGCACACAGGCATCGTGTGGTCTCTGAAGCATTTCTAAGAGGTCCTTAGCCCTTTTGCACTGAGCTTCTCGAGCAGATTGAACGACACTTAAAAGCAATCCACCTTCAGAGGATAATCACACAATACTAACTCTCTCAAGGCTGCCACATGGATTTATGGCTATGTGACAGAGCAGGTATTGGGGGTTATGCGAGAGTGAAGGAGAGTGTGGCTCAGTATTTCAGTCATTCAAATAATTTTTGAGTGAGGATCTAGAAACATGGTAGTTTTGAGCAGGTCTGAATGACATCTAATGGCTGAGATTTAGACCCTGACTCTATTGGATGGTTATGTATTATTAGGTAAATCCAGCCTTTTATTGTAGTTATATATTTGGTTTCACAAGCTGCCACAATTTGTTTAATTCTTGCTCAGTTGTCATAAAGTATCCAGCTTCTGTGAAGTGTCAGCTGCACCATTTTGTAAAATAAATTAAAAATGAGTTGGAGGTGAGCTTCTTAAACAACAGAAACAAAGGCAGTCTCACTTTTGAAGCTGAATACTCTTAGTTGTATCCTTGGAAGTGAAGTCAGTTTGTCAAAAAGACATTGTTTTAATTTTCTCAGAAAATATCACTTCAGCTGAGGAGGCCCAGACATTTGTAGGAGCGATAATAAAATAAAACCTCATAATTTTCACTTGTTTCTTTGCTGTTCATGGTAAGAATTAAAACAGGCCAGTGAACAACCCTGCTAATATTATGGTATTTCAAAAGAAGGGAAAGTTGGGAAACCGGGTAAGGAAGTTTAGTAGCCTGGAGCTAAAAGCATTTCCTAGAAGATAATTCTATCTAATACAAATACCGAGCCGTAATTCTTAAAGAATATGTGCCATTTTCTGAAATGAAAGATAAACACGATATACATCTCTTGTGCCCTTAGTACAGGAACGTGCACATTATGCACTTGTGGACATTTTATAGAAGCATGAGAATAGCTGGCTAAATGCAGTCCTTGACTCATGTGATTTTGACCAAACTGAAATAGGGATTGATATTAAAGAGGACACAAAGCTCTATACATTAAAGCATCCTAATACAACATTATCGATACGCAATCACTATGTGAAATTGCAACCTTTGTTTCATGTGTCTGTCATGAAAATGCTTATTGAACAACATCAGGTAGATCAGAAACCCAAGTATACTGTGATTAAATGCCATTGTGGCATAGTAACTACCAAGGAATGGCTGTCACTCTGGTCCAATGCCAGTCACGTAGACTTTTACTGTAAATAATCTATTCTTGAGCTTTTGTGAAAAAAAAATGTTAGCAAACGTGTGGCATTTCTGCTACATAAGTTGAGGACAAGAAGTTAGTCAATTCTAGAATTACTCTCAGCATTTGGGACTGAAAACAAAAATTAGTGGTAATGCATGGATAAATTCTTTGGATCCTTGCAAGGTTCACAGTCTGCTTCTGTTTGAAGCATACTTTGTGCATGATAGTGCAGATGACAGTGAAGTTTGCAGAGAAATGAACCATTGAACTTCATCTCCTTTGCTCTATTTGCAGATACAGAAATGAACGTGAGTATCAGCAGAGGCTGAAAGAAACCCTTGAACGCCTGAATAAGGTAAGCCTGGAAAAATGGAAAAGGAAAGGTCTTCCCCGCCCCCCCCTCCGTGGTTTTATTTACCACAACAAGCTGTTGTGAAGAAGCAGTGGGAAGATAAAATGTCAGAACAAGACATTTCTTGTCATTATGCTCTGATGAAAAGTTCTCCTTGCCCTCTATAACCCTCCCTACTCCTCGTGCAAATGGCTGAGCCTCGGCGTGTGCGTACGCAGTGTGCTGTGTGCTGCTCTGCACAGTCCTGCTGGTTTTGGCCATGTAGCCCATGCCATCCACAGACCACAGCCTCAGCTACGCTCTGGCCTTCATTCATAAAAATGTAAGCCAGACCAAGGACTAGAAGGACCCGCTATGTCACACTCCTTTTAGAGCACCAGCAAATGGCTCCTGTGTTCATCGCGGGACTTGGGTGTAGACAGACATGTTGCGTCTTCCACACCCAATGTGAACATTGCAAATTTGCCCTTGCTGAAGATCTGGCACATGTTTAGATGCCTTTAATAACTCTTTCTAACTCGGGAGACAATTTCTCTCTGAGTGAAGTAGAGTCTGTACACAGAGGTAGGAAGAGCCCATTTATTAGTCATTCTGTGCAGCCAATACATCTATCTAAGAGTCCAAAATATGATTGGAGAAAATGTGTTGCTAAATATCTTCTTCCCCCTCTTTGTTAATACAGCTACTGTATTAAAGTACATTTAATAGTGATATCATGGCATGAGAAAATGCTGGTTGTGTCCAAGTTTTGAAGTCTGGTGTGTCTCAAAGCTCCTCAGTGCCTTGCAGGATATGGTCAGCCCTTCCCAGGACAGACCCTCAGGTTCCTATTAGGTTTCCAAATAAAAGAGATGCCCCAAACCCCCCTTATTTGTTCCTTTCAAAGTATATTTATATTGAGCTGCAGTTTCCTGAACTAATACCATGGGAAGAGAAATAATAATAATAATAATAATAAGGTGTCTCAGAGAAAATATAAACATTTACTAGCATATTTAGAAACTTTCCAAACCAGGTCCATGAAACTGAGAAAGCCTGATTCATCCTCTCTTGCTACTAGCTTTCATCTGAGTGAAAAAAGCTGTATTCTACCTTTCCCTGGTTCTTTCACAGCTTATCCTTCATCTTCTGTAGTGGGAAACAGTTATGAGAGGATTCAACAGATTTTATTTGCCTGCTACAATAGAATATAGCCAGAATAGCCAGAAGTATTCAAGTACAATAGCCAGAAGCTATTCTACTTGAGCACTGTTGTATCAATGATTTGTATGTTTTATATTAAAAAAAAAGAAGAAGAAAAAAGTGGGTTTTAGCATTTCTATTTCCAGTGATCTCTAGATATCCTGCATCAGTGCTATTTTCCAGTGTGCCACCGTGGCTCTTGGGCAGCCTGCAAGCTCTTGAAAAATATTTGTGGAGGCAAATACTTTATAACAGGGTAGCTGGAGCTATTGGGTCCATCGTCACCCGTTCCTCTGTGTCAGTCTGTGGCTAGAGAAAAATAAGGTGATTCAATAGCTCCAGCACAGCTGGTAAGATCTTGATCTGTAGGTGGTGTTTGTATCCCAGGCTGTGTCTGGGCTGCCCCTGGCTGCCCCCGACTGCAGCAATTCCTTGTATTGGGGCACCAAATACAGGTGGTGTACATGTAGGAGGAAATACAGCTGATCTTCTGTACAGTGCCCAAGATGTTGCCTGAAACATGCATGTGTAGTACTTGTACTTGTGCCTCCTCCAACAGATGGAGAATCAGTATGGAAAATCAGCAAACACTGGTTCTGGAGAGATCCAAGAGCTTTCTCTTCTGTGGTAAATGAAAGTGATGCTTCATCACATGGATCAGTGCTCTGGAATTGGCACCTAAATCAGAAGGTTTTATCAGAAGTTGAGTGTGTGGCAAATACTGCAAAGTTCAGAAGAAAATGTGTAGGCAATGCACTGTACCACCCTACAGCACCGTCAGTGAAGCTGAAAGCAGGGAATAAAAGCAAAAGTATTTTCCCCTTTGAAGGAACATTTGGAAAGCCGAATGCTGCTTTTGCTTATTACATGCAGAAATATTTGCTTATCGGTATTATCTAGGGGCCTGGGGGCTTTTTTTGGGCTCCCCCCCAGACCTCCCAACATGACCATTGTCCTGCTGATCTTCCTTTCAATAGGAAGGCAGAGGATTGCAGAAAAGCAGTGGGCATTCCTGATGACTGGCCCCGAATGTGCTGGTCTGGATGGGTCTGAATCAGCTACATTCTCACAAAGCAGAGAGACCTGGCTGGGAGGCTCAGCAGGATAATGGGACAGCTAACATCCACACATTTTTGGAATAGCGCGTGTTGTGCACGTGCAAAAAGGAAAAATCCCCTCTACCAGTCATGTGCTGCACCCGTAGTGGTTTCTTTGCAACCCGTGATCCACTTGCTGAGACATTTTTACAGCCGGTAATGGTCCACAGGTAATTTTAAAGGGACACTTTAAATCCGTTTTTGGGTTTGTTTTTTTTTTTTTTCCTTTCCACTTTCAGTTCAATGCAAAAATCAAGACTTTCTTGAGGCAAATTGCAAACTGGAGGGGGAACCTACAAGTTTTGTGGAGTTGAAAGAAAGATTCAGTTGACAACTTTTAAGATGCTTACTTGAAAGTGATATTTTTCAGTATTAGTTAATGATAAACCTAAGCAAGAAAGCATGCGTTAAGTAGAAAAATAAAGCTGTTCCCTTCACACTTACATATTTGTAAAATATATTGCCAAGTTCCAGGGAAATTTTTTCTATATCCAAGGGTTTGGTTTAAATACCATAACATAGAAGAAATCTAAATTATACCTTTGAACAGAAATGGAGATTTCACTGGATTTAAATATCAGTGCCACTCATACCTGTATACTTTGAGATCATGACTGCTAGTCATACACCATGTCCTCTGAATTAGTTGGACGTTGTGTACTTTCATCCTCACAAATCCCAATACATCAGAAAACTCTGCAGCGAGGTGACTTTTTTCTGGACTTGCTCATCTGTCATTTTTATTTCCAGAAATGGCTCCAAATTGACAAACATTTGTGGTATTTAAGAACACACTGAAAGGAGTGAAAATACTTTGGACCATCCTGTTTGGTTTTTTTGGTTTGGTTTTTTTTTTTTTTATAAGGGTTTCTTTAAAAGGGATATTAAAAAGGCATCGGGATACCTCAGGTCCTGTCACAAACACTAGAGATATCAATGCTTTCATCTGTTGATGCCAGCTGTTTAAGATTCATGCACCATTGCAAGCTTTTAGTGTCAGAAGACCAGTATTTCATAGCATCTGTTACTGGGCTCCCAGCATTCATATAGCATATGGTAAATACATTTTGACAGTGCCAAACTGTACCATAAATCATATTTGTGCAGAAAAGCAGCGTGTACAATGGGAGAACACAATGAATAAAGTGCCTGTTGTTTGTTGGTTTCATAATACTTCTGTTGCTTCCGGTAGACTTTAATTCTCTGGGCAGGCTGCTGCGCATGTTTGACGACTCACGTCATTGTTCAGTGGCTGCTGCGGTGTTGGCATTCCAGCCATACCTACTGACCGTGACGCGTGTCTCTGCATTGCAGGAAGCTGATGAAGCGCTGCTGTGCAACCTGGAGCTGCAGATCGAGTCCCAGTTCCTGCAAGATGACATTAATGCCACAAAGGACAGATACAAGAAGGTAATGGCCGAATTTGCCATCTGCTTTAGCTCTTTCTTCTAGAGACATCCTTGAAGCCTTGTCCTTCTTCAAGATCTGTCCCAGTGGCAAGTTAAAGCAAATCCAGTTTGTGTTTGGGTGAATATAGCATTATATATTTTCAGTGGGCACAACTGCTGCTGAGTGGAGGTCAAGACAAGCAGCTGGATGGCTGCAGTGATCCATTATTGACTGCCTCAGGGTCCAACGCCTACAGCTGTAGCAATGTCTTGAATCTGTTGACCTGTTATCATGATTCAATGCAAAGTGCTGGTCAAGCTGTCTCATAGTTTATGCTAAGAGAGCTCTTAGCTCTCTTTCTTCAGAGGGTGACATCCAATGTTCAGGGCCAGAGCATTCCAGTTCATCAGCAGACATAAGCCATGTTTACACTGCAGCTGACTTTAACATATTCAGTCTGCTTCTCCTTCCTGGGAGAGCTGTGAGGCTTGGGATCAGGCCACTGCCCCATCTTTGCTGCTTTTGAAAGAAGCAGCTCACTTTTTTTGAACCACACAAAATGGTATTTGTAGTTCTCATTTTGAAAATCTCCTGTGAAATTGGAAATCACTGAGGCTTTATTTAAGACTATGAACTATATTGTCACTCAACCAAACGCCTGTAATGTACCCTCAGCATGATGAAATTGTTAGCATGCACATGGACTCCAAATCAGAGCTAAAACCACATTCCAAAACCAAGTCTGAACATGCACTGGACGAATAAAATATTTAGGAATAAGCCGCAGAAGTGGAGCACATTGAAGGCGGCACCTTGCTGTGGCATTTTTTGATGAAAACATTCCTTACCTCACCACAGAACCTTATGGAAATCCAGACCTACGTCAACGTTTTGCAGCAGATCATCCAGACAACCCCTCGCGTGTCTCCTATAACCACTGGCATATGTGAGGTAAGTATTACTGTTGGTAAATACATGCTGCTTAAAGGACAAAAGACTCCTACAGAGTCCCAGGTTCTCTAGCTCTTACTCCAAGGTTAGAAGAAAACTGCATCAACTGTGAGTAAGTACCGAATACTGAATAAGAGGGAAAAACCCCTAACTGTAGCTTTGGAAAACTGAATTGATCAGGAGAAGAGAGATTGCTTTAGTCAAGTGCACTCCAGCCTATGGATTAGCCCCCAGAATAGTTAGTTCAAAGGTAGTTAAAATAGTTGTGCTTCCTATCTGAGAAGAAGCCAGCCCGATATGTATTTACAGAGAAAGTAAACCTTGCCCCAAAGGGGTGAGGTGTGGTGAAAATTTGTACGTCGAATACATTGCTACAGACTAGATGAAAACTTGGTGATTCCCACCAATATGGGTGGCTCTGCCAAGCTTGTTTACCAGTTGGAAGAAGATGTGGAGAGCTGTGTTTACAGGGTCTCATTTCAACATTAGCTGTGCTTCTACAGTCCTGCCATCTGATGTCTTTTATTCTTACAGCCATGCCATAGGGGTTTACTTGGGGTTCAATACCCACCCCTTATTTGTCTCTTGTAATTTTCTTTATAATTTATTACCAGTATTTATTTTCCTTTATAATTTATTACCAGTAGTGGAATTTCTTTTGACTCTTCAGGACATGGTTTAGTGGTTATGATAATGTTAGGTAGACAGTTGGACTTGATGATCTCTGAAGTCTTTTCTAACCTTAATGATTCTGTGATTCTTTTTCAAAGAGTGAAACACTTTCCTGCACACATGTTATTTTCTTCCAACCAGGAAAAACTGATAGCTGAGAGGAGGATCCCTGTTCTGCAGAGCCAGCTGGAGGAATACAAGAGCATCCTCTGCCAGCTACAGGCACAGAAATACAAACTGCAGACAGAGGTACTGCCGTCCCTAGCCATAAACACAGACATGATGCTCATGAACACCGCTCTTTTTAGGGTCACATAGTAAAACCTGAGTGGGTTTTAACAGGGCCTTGTGAACTCCATTGACTTGGAGGTGTGTTTTCCTTTTAGTTTTCCATCTTTTCCTTCATTGGTACCTGATTGTGTAGGGATGAGGTCAGGAAGGCCAGGGCATGGTTGGAGCTGAACTTAGCAAGGGATGCTAAAAATAATAATAAAGGATCCTACGGGTACATCAATGAAAAATAGGAAGGTTAAAGAAAACATACCCCTCCTGAGAGCAAGAACGTTGAGCTAGTAACAACAGATGAGGAGAAAGCTGAGGTTCTCATCAGCTTTTTTTTCTCAGTCTGCACTGGCAAGCTCTCTCCCAACACCTCCCAAGTTAAAAAATCACAAGGTGAGGACCAGGGCAGCAAAGTCCCTCCCACTGTATGTGACAATCAGGTTTGTGACCACCTGAGGAACCTGAACATACGTAAGTCTATGGGACCTGATGAGAGGCATCCCAGAGTCCTGAGTGAACTGGCAGATGTAGTCGCCAAGCCACTCTCCATCATATTTGAAAGGTCTTGGCAGTCAGGTGAAGTCCCTGGGGACTGGAAGAAGGGACACATTACACCCATTTTTAAAAAGGGTAGAAAGGAGGACCCTGGAAACTACAGACCTGTCAGCCTCACCTCTGTGCCTGGGAAGATCACGGGGCAGATTCTCCTAGAAGCACTGATAAGGCACATGGAAGCCGAGGAGGTGATCAATGACAGCCAGCATGGCTTTACTAGGAGCAAGTCCTGCCTGACACACCTAGAGGCTTTCTATGATAAAGTGACTATGTCAGTGGACAGGGATGACCTGTGGATGTGATCTCTCTGGACTTCTGCAAGGCCTTTGACATGGTCCCCCACAACATCCTACTCGCCAAGCTGGAGAGATACGGATGTGATGAGTGGATCATTCATGGAATAAGGAATTGGCTGGATGACCTCACCCAGAGGGTAGTGGTCAATGGCTCAAAGTCCAGATGAGGAGCAGTGACAAGTCTGTACTGGGACCTGTACTGTTTAAAAGACATAGACAGTGATATTGAGTGCACCATCAGCAAGTTTACAGATGATACCAAGCTGAGTGATGCTGTTGATATGCCAGAGGGACGGGATGTCGTCCAGAGGGACCTGGACAAGCTGGAGAGGTGGGCCCAAGAGAAACTCAGGAGATTCAAGAAGAGCAAGTGCAGGGTCCTGCACCTGGGCTGGAACAACCCCCACTACCAATACAGGCTGGGGGAGGAGGTGATAGAGAGCAACTCTGCAGAAAAGGACGTGGGGCTGCTGGGGGACGAGAAGCTGGACATGAGCAGCCAGTGTGTGCTTGCAGCCCAGAAGGCCAATCGCATCCTGGGCTGCAGCAAAAGAAGTGTGGCCAGCAGATCAAGAAAGGAGATTCTGCCGCTCTACTCTGCTCTGGTCAGACCCCACCTGGAATACTGCATCCAGCTCTGGAGCCCTCAGCACAGGAGGGACATGGACCTGATGGAGCGGGTCCAGAGGAGACCACAAGGATGATCAGGGGGCTGGAGAACCTCTCCTACGAGGACAGGCTGAGGGAGCTGGGGTTGTTCAGCCTGGAGAAGAGAAGGCTCCAGGGACACCTAATAGCAACCTTCCAGTACCTGAAGGGGCCTACAAGAAGGTGGGAAAGGGCCTGTTTACAAAGGCCTGTAGTGACAGGATGAGGGGCAATGGTTTTGAACTAGACAAGAGTAGATTTGGATTGGATGTTAGAAACAAGTTCTTTACCATGAGGGTGGTGGAGCACTGGAAGAGGTTGCCTGGTGAGGTGGTTGAGGACCAAACCCTGGAGACATTCAAGGTGAGGCTTGACGAGGCCCTGAGCAACCTGCTCTAGTTGAGGATGTCCCTGCTCACTGCAGGAGGGTTGGACTAGATGACCTCTAGAGCTCCCTTCCAGCCCATGCCATTCTATGATTCTATGATTCCCATTCACTCAGCAGTCAGGTTTAGATCGCCAGGGAGGGCTGTTGGTATCGTAGCCTCTGTGAAGGATCGTAGCCTCTGCTGATAAGAGTAGCTGGTAGGAGAAAGTTTCCACATTGTAACTATATTCCTGCAAGACAGCATCAGCAGGAGGTCATGGATGGGGAAGTCACACAGAGCTGGTCTTGTTTGCTTTCTTACTTACTGAGCTCAGGCTAGAAACTGGCTCCATGAAAAATGATGCAGGGTCTTCAGGGCTCTAGCCTAGTCCTTTTCATCAGTGCCACATCCAGTGCTGAGCTTGCTGTAGGAAGGACTGGACAGACTTGTTAATCAAAACTGAGATAGGTGTTGAGCTACGTTTGACATCCCTGTTGCTACTAGACACAAAGTCACTGACTCTTCCTGCGCTTAACCAATACCAGCACCAAAACCACCTGCTTTTTGCCAAGTCCTCGTTTGCAGAGGACTGGCCAAGACTTTGACTCATTGCTCCTGGTCATCTCTCAGCCAAACCTACTGTAAATCAAGCTTCCTTCGCTAGCCAGTGTCTCCAAGAAAGAGTGCGGTGCAGGAATGAGGATAGTGGGAGATAGAGGAGCAGCTGATGGCTACAGTGAACAGAAACCAGAGCTGGATAATTGCCAGAGGCAGGTCTAGCTTTACACAGCTGCACGTTTCTTATTGGGTATGGGGTGAAGAATGACCACCTTATGAGCCTTGAATACAGCTTACTTTATTCCTCAAGTTGTCCATATGGGGTAGGCAGAGGGGTATACTGGCATGAAACACCTTTTGATGGGGTTTTGGACTCCTCTGGACAGCCATAGCAGCAGCTGTTAACTTCCTGAGTGTGATTTCTTCCACTAGGGCACTTGGGGACAGTGCTACCCCCAGGTCTTTTCCTTGGTCTCTTTCTCATGTTTGATGCTCTGGTGGAAAGGACACATCTGCTTTGGGATGGGTAAGAATCAATATAGTGATGAGGTAATGAATCAATACAGGAAAAGGGGGAGATAATCGGCCTTCTGCTGGCGTATGGAGAGAGGCACTCTTTGGGGAATTAACTGTAGTGCTTTCCAAATCAAATCTTCATGTCCCGTTTAAGAAGAGTTTATTCATTCATTCATTCTTGTGCCTTGAGATAAAAAGAATGCAATAACTTTATGAGCAGAGGTCAATGATAGAGTTGCTTGTGATAGTGAAGGCTGGATCTGGGGACTGAGGTGTCCTCGGGCTCCTTTGCTTTCCCATTTCTGGACCACAGTGTTGCTGAGAGGTTATTGGCCCCACCTCGTGCACTAAACACTAAAGGTGACTGTGGAACCTGTTGGTTCACCTCTGCACTGCAATATAACCAGCTAATGCCAAGAGACTTAGCTCCTAAATTTAAGCTTTTAAAAGGTTTTTTGGAAATCTTGCCTGTAACGTACAGAAATAAATCAATTCTTACAGAATCCATTAGTCACTTACAGTCCCATTAGCATTTTGTGAGTTCATCTCTTTATAAACTATTTCAAAAGGGGGGGAAAAAAGCTGAAAATAGCAGAAGAAAGTGAGTAGAATTACAGTCAAACATCTCACCTGTTAAGTCCTGCCCCTTGTTTTTGCAAGGCACTTATTGCCACCTCCTGGTTGATGTGCTCTTCAAATGAGCTGAAGTTGTTTTTATTGCTAAAGTTAAAAACCCAAGGAATTGAATTAAAAAGGGAAGGCTTCTATTTTTTAAAAAAAAAAATACCCTTCCTTAACTTCAGTGTTTGCTCTGCGAACCACAGAAAAGGAAGAACAGGTTTTGCCTGGACACATCCTCCCAGTTGAGGACTTTTGCTCTCCTCCTAAGACACTGCCTGCTCTGCTGAGGCCACCCACGATGAGCTGCAGGTCACACAGTGAGACCTCAGCCAACCTCCCATACATGGAGAAGGAGTCACCACACAGCTCTTCCCCTGCCTCATGCTTACTGTGGAACAGAAGCTTTGGGACAGATAAGGGGTCGGGGGTCAGGGGGAGGGACTGGATTTGAATCACTAAACAAAGGCAGTGAAACTGCTGCTGTGTTTCAGCGGCGCAGCCTCGCACGTCATAATAAACATGTCTTGCCTTTACTTACCCTTGAAATACGGGGATGGCGAATGCTTCAGAGCTGCTTCCTTCACCCACCAATTTTGTTTACCAGACAACCATGCTGGAGCAAGCAATTAAAAACACTCAGGAGAGTTACGACGATGAAATTCAGCTTTACAATGAGCAGATTGAAAACCTTAGGAAGGGGATAGAGGAGGCTGAGAGAACCTTGGAGAAGTACACGACTGACTGCCGTCAGCTGGTGATCTACCAGCAGTCCCTGGAGAATGAGCTGGAACGGTACAAACGTATCATTGAGAACGAGGACAGCCGGTAAGGCCAGATTTCTGAACTCTCCCAAAGGGGCCAATGACCTCTTTTCTCTCCTTTGAAAAATAGATAAGTGCATTTGATCCACCCAAATCTAGGGCCACCTCACACCTTTCACTGTTTGACATCCAGGGATGGGAATCTAGATAGATGCAAAATCTGGTCAAGCCTCTGCCAAGGAAAGGGTCAGAGCCATTTTGAGCTTCTCCTTTTCATACAGTCTCCTTTCCATAGCTTGTCCTGGTGTCACTGGACAGGCATCAGGAGCATACAACAGCAATTTGAACATCCTCTCCACTGCCCAGGTGTTAGAGATGTTTACTGGGGCCTTACGGGCAGGCTGGTCTCAGACAAGGCAAATGTCCTGTAAAGCAAAGCACTGCTCACAGCAAACCCATTCTTCAGGCAAGAGGGGAAAAAAAAAAGGGTAGGATGTAAGAAACTTGCAGGGATTTGTGTTTAAACGTACGGAGGAGCACTGGCTCCCTCTGATGTCAACCATCAGCCTCACATGAGAAAAGGAGCTGGGCTTTCACAGCAGTGCCTGGTGCTGCCAGACCCTGAGCGACCAAACCGCTGCTCTGGGTTGTCCAGAAGATGCAGGGCAAGGACACTCACTACGAGTCGATAGCACTTGTGGGAACAGAGGTTTCATCACTTTTCAGAGACACCTCATTTGGGATGCTGTATTCTGATGAGGAGTATAGGAGCAGGGTAATTCTCGGCACCAAGAAAATCAAATGTGCATCTCTTGCATATCTACACGGGGTGTATATTCTCCCTGCGGGCCAAAATATTCTCTCAAATTCTGGCAGAGCAGACTGGAAAGGCCACAGATTAACTGGTTTGCATATAGGTCAGCTTCTGAGTTTTAATTTTTAACCCTTTAATACCACTCAAATGTTTTCCAAGGAAGAGTGCTCAGTTTTCTTCTTGCCCTTCTGAAGTCAGGCACATGCATTTGGCTACCAAATTTCATATTTTACTGGCCAGCATGTACAACTCTTGCTGACCTCTGGTAGGTGTGTATTTACTGTTTGCCCATACAAGATCTTCTTGTCCTCTCCAAGTGCTATGCTAAATTGCAGACCTGTTGCTATTGCTCTTAATTACTGGTGTCCTCTACCTAATGGAGCATCCCATGTTACCTGCTGGTGGAAACCAGCCTAACTCTTGTGAAGGTGCCGTGGCTGTGTTGATTTGCCCCACACAAGAAACAGGCTCCCATCATTCTCTTTGATTCCTCACCACAGAGTAATACATTTCTTTAGCCTTCATGCTTCGCTTCATGCCATGGAAATGAGGGGGGGGCAGAGCTCTGACCGATGTGCGTCTTCTCCCGCAGGTTAAACTCTGCTATAGCAGGAACACCAGTCACACTCTTCACGCAGATCTATCGACCTGTCCAGCCTCAAGCTTCGAGGGGAAGAGGTAAACCTGTGACATGTCTTCCTGTGTCTGTCAAGAGCAGCAATATTGTATTTTAAGCTGGTTTTTTTTCCATTTGTCTTCCATACGAATGTCAGCTGTGAGAGCCTGACTCCAAGTTTCCTAAGTAAATGCAACAATTTCAGCTTAGCTTATTTTGACAGCTTGTCCAAAAGCCAGCTGAGGTAAAGGTCCAAACCACAAGCAAAAGAGCATCTTTGCTAATTTCTGCAGTTTGTTCTATTGAGTGGCCTAAGTAGTAAAGTCAAAAGGCACCTGGAACTACGGAAAGCGCTGGGGGTTTTGTGCTGACCTGCTGTGAGTTGTTGGTCTACACTTTAGTCATGTGCAAAGATCACCGGGCCATGCTGAGGACTGCAGGCAGGCAGAGGACACTTTTTTGGAGCCCTGTTTACATCCCATGGCCTCTTTTCCTCTGAAAGGTGTCTCCTCTGTGTTGTACGATTGCTTGTGAGAAGTAGGATGCTTATAAATGTGGTGACGAAACAGGCAGGACAAAACTAGCGAGGCTGCTCTTAACAAAGAGAGGAGATGCTTTATAGAAAGGTGCTGTAGGCATTAACATATGGGATGACTTACTGGAGCTTAAATCCAAGGCTCACTGGGGTTTAACTAACAACAACCTGCCCTGAGAAAGGAGATAAACTGTAAAACAAGGGTTGTTTTGGTGTGTGTAATTTTTCTGACTAACTGCTTTGTGAACCATAACAGTTTTATATATAATGGGTCCATATTACTTGACGCCAAATCCTCCGCAGCTATCAAAAATTACCATCCTGCTGAGGTTTCAACCTGTCTCTATCCACACCACTGCTTTTTACCTGCGAGTAGGGCACTTTATGCGCGTTACTGCAGCTGTGACATGATACAGAACAGCTGCAATGGGGAAAGAGTCGTAATATCTGTCTGTCCCCATCATCCCGTAATTTCTGGTACCAACCTCTGCCTCCTCTGCTCCAGTTTTTCACGCTGTGGAAGTCAGTACCCTTGCATGTGCTCCTGCTGCTGAGCTGTGATTGGGTCTGTGGCTATGGACTGCCTGGGAGATCAGAAACACGGCCTGCGGGCTTCCCTCTGCAGGGATCTAAGAGCTCAGCATCCGTGTTTGAGTGATGCCAAAATGCTGCTCCTCAGCACCGCACCCCTGGCTGGGCAGCTCCTTAGCTCTGTGCCCACTGACTGCTCACTGCTCCTGCCTGACTTAACCTCCCTGCATCTGCCCATACCCCAGATTGCCACGAGGGGATGTGCCTGGCTCACTCTCACCCAGCCCGAGACACAAAGGTGAGGTGTTCCTCCAGTGAGCCCAACTTCAGAAGAGCTGGTGATGATATTCACCTTTCTTGTCAGGCCTGGACTGCTCACCCAGCAACCCTGCATTCAGCAGGAAGGTTTAAAATGGGGCTTTTGGGTTATATTCCCCACCCCCCACAAATCCTAGCAGGAGTTGTAAAAGCCAGATAAGATAATTCCACGTAGTCCTACTTCCAGGCCATGCTGCTAATATTGGGCACCTGGCTTCAGTCTCTGCCTTAGGAGATGAAGTTTCTTGTCCAGTCACAGAGCCAAACCTTGCCATGACGCCTGGGAGGAAGGTGCTGAGCCAAACCACAGCAGCAGGTGCTGAATGCTCCTGCTGAGCATTAATATATGGCTGATAAGTGCATGTTTTGTGCTGCAGCCTCTCTTACATGCAAAGTTGTCCTGCGTATGGCAGTGGCGACCTCAGATGCAAAATGGCTACTTGGCCAAGGGGGCCCACACAAAAGAAGAGGCTGTTTAGCATGCTGATGGAAGCTGTGCTCATGCTGGCTGCTGCATTCAGCTCTCCGCCTGCAGCAGTAAGGGTGGGCTGCAGCTCCAGCATTTACAGCGACTGTGTTCAGCACTGTTGTTTGTTTGCTTTGACTTTTCCCTAGATATCACCCAGGCCGTGCAAGACATTGCCAGTGTAAAGCCCAGACAAAAAGCTCTGACAAAGAAAATTGCCAGGAAAAAGGAGCTGATGTCTAAAGACATAACTGATGGTCACTCGCCTGAAAGAACATACGAAAGAACTCTGGAAGGTTTTGACCATGGTCAGCTGGAGGGGCACGAAGGCTCAGTCACGTGTGTACCTGGGCGGGAAGGATTAGAACTTGATGAAAAAGAATTGGGCCCAGAGGATGTACCTGATGGAGCCCAGATAAGTAAAGCCTTTGATAAATTGTGTAACATTGTGAGGGAGAAAATAAGAGTCTACAAGAGACCAGAGCCTAAACCTGATGCCCACCCCAAAGGGCGCTATGTGCTGGTAACAGGGGAGGAAGGCTATGAAGAACCTTGCATCTTGGCCCCCTCCATCCCAGCTGGAGTCATAGTTTCCACCAGCAATGGAAAGGTGATGAACGGTGGTGAAGTGGAGCCCATACCAGAGCTTCCAGAACCTGCAGAACCGTCGGAAAAAGAGAAAGGAGATATCTGTGAAAGGAGGGAAGACTTCGAGCTCCTAGATAAACAGAAAGAGGAAGAATATGTGCTTGAATGGGGAAAAAAAACGAGAGGAAAAATCGAGCAAATCACAAAGTATCCGGACATCTCTGAGCCCGAGACAGTTCCTTCCCCTGGTCTGATAAGCCCAACCGAGCCAGGAGTCCTTCGAGAGACAGAATATGACCGAGAAGATAAGCAGGGCCTTTTGTTCAGGGAAGCAGGCTTGCCTGGCTCCATGAGCTATGAGAAGGTGGAGGTGGTAGAGTCCATCGAGAAGTTTTCAGATGACAGAATTCAGACATACGAAGAGACAGCGATGATTGTGGAGACGATGATAGAGAAGACAAGCAAGAAGAAACCAGGTGACAAAGGCTCTTAAGTGACACACTCACCCACATACCCTTAATAGTCAACCTGTCTGGCATAGTTATTAAATGACTGTTTTTGGTTTTTTTTTTGGTTTTGTTTTGTTTTGGTGCATTTTGTTTTTTTTTCTTTTTTCCTGACCGAATGATACAGTAGTGAGATTTTTGCTGTTTGATATGGAACAGATTGATACCTTGATGGCAGTTCTGTCTGATGTAGGCTCTCCTTTGGTGCAATGACCATTAGAACGCTCCAGGGCAACAAGTGATAGGCACTTCCTAGGCAACTGATTTTCATGATTAGGACAAGTTGAAAGTAATTCTTATTACAGAGCTGCCTGGCTTTCCACAGTATCCTGGACAAATTTGAGTACTCCTCAACTGCTCCTATAGCTGCCGTACGATTCCTCATCTCTCAGACACCTGCAAATGTTAACTTGTGACATCTGGTTCATTTAATAAAAGTTTTGCCTTCTACCAAAGATATCCACTGTGGATTTGTGTGGCCTTTACCATGAAGTAATAGCGACTGGCTGTGAAGGTGTTTTTCAGGGTAAGGGCTGGAAACCTGTTGAGCTATTCCAGATCTCTCTCATTTACAGTCTTTAAATAGAGATGAGTGTGGCAGACCTTCCCTTTTGGCCCTAAAGACAAACTCTTCATATTTGAAATAAGCTCTAACTGCAAATCTCAGAATAAAACTGGAAATTCCACCAAAGGGGGATAACTTTTATAAATCTACTGAAGGCATTAATTGGTCCTTCAACACAACTAAGGTATTTATGAAAGCCACCAAACTTTTGAGCAGACTGCAGCCAACTCAAAAACTGCATGGTTTGATATTTTTCTTGTTAAGTATTTCCTTGGACTGCAGCATTTTACAGTTTAATACTGCCACAGGATTCTGTCACAACCCAGTCACCTGCAGCCCCCATGGAGTGCCATGGGGTTGCTGGACCCGGCAGTGACTTCCCACATCCCCTTGCTTGAGGAAACAAAAAGCAACACACTTCTGTAACAGCCTCTTGCAGCTTCCACAAACCTTTGACTCAAAAAAAAATAAAAAGGAGCAGAAGTGCTTCACTTGTGTATGGGCAAATACCAAGCACTAGTGCTGACGCATCATTTAGGCCTCAGCTTGACTTCAAGCATATGAGTTATCCCACTGAAGCAAGCAACATACTGATGTTCTTTATTAGCTTGGCCTCTACATGTTCCTTCTCCAATCCCATCCCATTCCAGTTCTCAAGGTTTTCGCTCCAGCTTTTGCCATTGTTGTGCCTTTTCCTGCTGGCTGATTACTCCCATCAGCTGCGAGGGTCAGGAGTGGGGCTAAATGCCATTTCAGCTGCTGAGCCTGAGCTTCAGGACCACCTTTAAGCATCACCCAAGGCTGTCCTTCAATATCACAATGGGGTTTTTTTTTTTTTTTTCATGAGTTCCAGTGCAGGTGCAGTGTCTTATCAACTGTGAGGATTAGGTCTGGTAAAGTGGCACCTTCTCCGAGTCGTGGACAAGTGACCCACACCGACAGAATTTTATTCAGGATATTTTTTCTTGCTGATGCTGGTTTATTGAACGGCTTGTGGGAATTTATGCCAGACATGGTTTACTGCCGTGTGTGCTGCTTTTCAGCTCAATTTATGAACAGTGTAAATAACCGCAGAGAAGGAATTTATCAATGCAGATGCAAGCTGCAGCGGTGGGCTGGGAGGAACTGCTCAGCATAACTGCTGGTGAAAGCAGGTTTTAACTACTGCAAGGCAAACAAACAAAAACCCAACTGCAGCAACAGGAAATCTGTTTAATAATTCTGTCAGAAAACAGGGTGTAATCAGAGTCAGGCAGTACCTGCCTACACAGCTCTGGGTATTCATTCCCAGACCACCTGAGTTCCTAGAGGATTTAATGTTCTGAATACAAAACCACAGAGGCAACACTTTGTGAGACCCTGGATTAGGTGTCTAATGTGTGACTCTTCCCCACCTTCATCTGTTTTGTGCTGTGGCATCACCACTCTTTGCTGCTGACACAGGACATGTTTTTGTGATGCTTGTAAACCTTGTTCAGCAGCTGTGCAGGATAAAAACCACTCTTGAAGTGAGTTCGGTGGCACGTATTACTGAGGGAGTCACGTGCTGCACTTCATGGGCAGCAACTGGAGGTGCAGGACTTGAACCAAGCTGGTGCTGAGCTGCACCACAGACACCACTATCAGCAGAAGTCAAGGACCAGGAGAAACTAAGTCCTAAATTTTGCTGCGATCTCTGACCTGCCTTCCACGAACATGGCAGTTGCCTGGTAAGGCTGCAGCTGATGGTCATCTTTCTGTAGACAATGCTGTAGAACCCCAGTATTCTGTTGCTCATAATGACAGTGCTGAAAGGTGTAGTCAATCTCACAATTTATGAGACAACCTCTGCCTTAATTGCAGGTGCTAAAGTGTTTAAATGCTAATGCTAAAGTGTAACAGTGAAACCCTTGTGAGCACCTGTTCAGCAGAGCCTGGGTTGAGACCTGCGTTGCTACCGGCACATTGTCATCTCTGTGGCAATCAGCACTGGATCAGAAGGTTCCCCTCCATCTTTTAGTGCTGCAATTATAAGAAGACGTTATAAAATTAAATGTACCCTGTGCCATGGGTACGTGTGAGCTTAGGAGTACCAAAAACGTGGGTGGGAAGTAGGAAAGAAGAGGGCATCAGGGTTTGGGTTTTTTTTGGATCAAAGTGCTCCAAACAGCAGAGAAAAAATTTCTGCTTGTAGCATTTCCTTGGGACATAACTGCTTATGAAATGCAGTGCAAAAATGTCACTGCTAATCTTCCTGAGTGTCCCACCCCAGCATATCACAGAGCTAAGATAAAGCCCGTTACTCTTCATCTGCTGCTATCAGCTCTTTTGGAGGATCAGGTTTATTTTCTCAGTATCCAGCACACATGGGATATAAATTCTCAGTGTAAAAAGCAGAGGAGGGGGAAGCGATCCCACTTTCAGCAGCATATCACCTCCCATGTACCTTCAGATAGGCAATGATGATAGGACCTGCCAGTTTACAACAGCACTTTATTTTACTCATATTATAAAACATCATCACAGGGCTTCAGTTAAACAGTGATCATCTGTTTCAAATCAGCAGCTTCATTTCCCCCTTTATTATAAATACTATCAAATTAACTTTATTTTCCATCGGTATTACCATAAAAACTTGGTCTAACTGGACCCCTGATGCAAAAATCCTGAAGAATTTGAAGTAGATCCTCTATATTGTATATACACTTAGTTTTATATATACTTCTATCAAAACTCACCATTTCAGTATATCGCTTATTACCGTGATCTTGCACTTCATAAATGATGTCAGCATTATGAAAATATGAACAACCATCTAGTTATGTTGCTGCTTTATAAGAGATTTAATGATTGAACAGAGAACTGCAAAATTACATGAATGCAACAGAAAGTCATGTACACATTCGTTTAAGATTTCCACATGGATTTTTCTTATTCCACAACTTTTCCCACATTTTAGAAGTCCTCCGAAAGCTTTCAGTTACCTCTTTCAACACATACACACAAATGTGTGTATGGTTTTTATACATTACATACCATATGTAATTCTCTATATATTTCTAAGCAAATATAGGTAACATAATCTGAATATACATATTGTATGTAATATATATATATATATATACAGAGAGAGAGATACCACAGGTGTGTCATATGCATTTAGACATACAGGTGTATGCATAAATATATATATATGGTAAATCCTTCCCTCTGATATGTATATGCTGCTCTTTCTGAGAACTGAGTGCCTCCCAGGGGTGCCGGCTGCTGTCAGCACCATCCTTTCTCTTCCAAAGGCACAAGCAAACCTGTCCCTGACCCATTTAACATCAGCGAGTTTTGGCTCATGCCTCATGAACTCCAGATCCTGCTTTGCAACGGACCCATCTTGTCCTTGGGTTGTTTTAAATCGCCACATTCAACAGGGTTGGCACTATAACGGATTTGAACAAATAACCGAGAGCTCTTCACAAACACGGGGCCTGATTCTTCTCCTGCTGATGCCTGTTTTGTCCCAGCACGACTCAGCTGAGTGAAGGGACGGCAGCACACAACGAGGAACCTGTGAGCAGTGCGAGGATGCTTGTCTTGGCTTTGGCGCGTAACTCACGTAGACTTTGAGTAGGCTGAGCTATTTATTTTGCGTTTGGGTTTGTAAAGGAAAAAACAGGCCTCGTATGGAAAGGTAAAAGATGGCTATTCACTAGAAATAACAGCATCGTTTATACATTCTTAAGTGAAACGTGTCCACTATATAACCTTTGGGTTATGTTTCAAATTTGTTAGATAAATACTCACTGAATGTGTTTCTACTACTATGCACCTGATCAACCAGGACAACTCTTATTAAAACATTTTAGATTAATACTCTCTATATTAAAAATACATAATAAAATTCTGAAAGTAATCACTGATAAAAAGTAAATCTTGGATCCTGCAAAGATCCAAAGCACCTGCTTAAAACTAGCATTTGAGTAGGTCCAACTGATGGCCTTTACTGCGAGTGCCTAAATGTTTGCAGAATCAAGAGCCTTTATTATTCAAAGGTTAAATTTTGGATCTCACACCTGAGAACGTGTAGTGGTTGCTACCACGAGTGATTCCCACCAAGGAGGATGTTGTGTCTTGCGGCAATAGCCAGAGCAGACTCTGAGGGGGAGAGAGACTGACTTCTGCTCATGTATGAAAAGTGAAGGTGGGACTGACTCTTTAAACAGCAAAGAGCAATGATTACCAACAAATCTTCCCAAACACACTACATTTTATTTCCCAAGAAGGGCAACTTTGCATTACACATTGATAAGTTAGGCATATTTTTCTCCTTAAATATATTTGTACAACATAAAAATAACAATTCTCTATTAAAAAAAAAAAAAGAAAGAAAAAAAAAGGACATTTGAATTAAAAAAATGGCTTTGGGGCTGAAACTGGGTACTTCCAGTACCTCTCACAGCAATTTACTGACAGCCAGATTGTAAACCCCAGAAAACAGGGGGCTGTGGTTGGAAACGCTGCCGCAGCCTCATCTGAATCTCAGTATAGAGATGAGCAGATGCACTTTAGCACACAGCTTGCCAGAAATCCTACAGCTCACTCCCTATGTGCTTGTTGCGTTGCAAGATGGTAGATTGATTTAAATTGCCAAAATCGAAAAAGAAAATACCCAAACATCAACCAACAAAAAGACCTTGAAACTTGTGCTTCTAGAATGCCCTGACCCTGTTTGCAAAGTACTTCCTCCTCCTGTCACCCGGCTTTGGCGTTGCTTTGCCTTCCTTATTGCGTGCTTGTTGACCCACTCTGTGGCTGTGTTGGCAGCTATGTTGTAAGTGTATGTACTAAAGAAAACTCTCAAAAGAATTGGATTTCTGCAAATTGGATTGGTAATTTTTCTTCATTTCTGGATTATTTCTTTTTTTTTTCGCTAGTGCTACTGTGGTTGAACCCAATGGGGAAAGTCCCACTGAATTCAGTGATGCAGAAGGAGCTGTTAGACGTTCAAAGACATCTCCAGCCAACCTCTTTGTGATTCCCTCTCTCACGATGATTGTAAAAAATGTGACCATTATCACCAACTGCCAATATTAAAATTCACTTCTTTTTTTTTTTTTTTTTTAATACAAACAACATTTACCACAAAAATATGAAGGGAAAAGCCATCAGCTTATTACCTATTTGTATGACACAAAAGAAAAATCATTTACAGTCACAAACTGTACATCGTAGTTGTGGGGGACGGTATAGTCGTGGTTCAGAGTAAAAAAAGGATTGCTTCAGTGGTAATTAAAATAATTATTGACAAGATAGAAGACTTTAAAATCAAGAAAGTGTGATAATTTGGCTACAGAGACAATCATTGTAATATGTCTAACACAGAGGTTTGGATAGTAGAAAGGTGAGTAAAGGGATCTGGGAAAGGAAAGACACTGTCATGCAGAACAGCACTAGTTCTTGCTCAGTATACTCTTCAGGCTCCTCTCCACTGCTTCATCTAATTCTTCTTCCAGCTCTTCCTTCTTGGACATGGCCAGTTTGGACTGATAATCTTTGACTATTTGGTCTATATATGGTGCGCTCTGAGTCCCGTGCAGCATCAGTGTCCACTCCTTCAGCACGCCCCACTGTGGCAGAGTGCCGACAAACCCAATCTCTAGAGCCCAGGTGCCTCGGGGGTCTTCTCCCCAAGTGTGTGTGGTCATGAAAGGCCACTTGTCAAAACCCACCTTGGAGTCATCATCCCTGGGGCGCCGGCTCAGTAAAATGGACTTTGTTCCCATCGGTGAGGTCATGTTGATGTTGAGGTCTCCTCGCCTAGTGGAATTCACAGTTATAACTGCTTGGACATGTTCAAGGTATCGGACAAAGTTTTCCTTCCCCTCACAAGCATCAGTTGTTAGTGTGAGGACCAGCTTGCCACTTGGTGGTATCTTTCTGCAGGTCAAAAGATAATTAAGCAAATTAAAAGGATATACACAACAAACATGGCTCATGCTGTGTTTTGGTGCCTCACAGAAAAAAAACCCATACTATTTTCCTTATTAATACATGGAAAAGTAAGGAAATAATACGTGCAAACTTATCCAGCAAGGGAATATTCTCTTTTTATATCAACACCTTGATTTGAAATTACATTATGAAATGTACACCTAGAGAGGTAAGGAATACAGTAGGAGTACATACTGCTATTTAAGAAATATTCACATAGGTTTAATAGCTGCCTTTACCTATCACTGCTTTATTGGGTAATTGCAGAATAATGTGTATATTCAGTAGAATATTCCGTAGAACTGTAAGCAGTCAGTCATGTCAGACAGGCACCTTAAAAGACAGCAGCAAATGACTGTCCAGAGTCAAAAGAAGCCAGTTGCACAGAATTTTGGTGCAGTCACATTCAAATCTACATCCTTCTGATTTGGAAACCAGCACAAACATGGGAGCTCAGTTTCTGCTCATTTGAAACATATTTTTCCATGAAAATGCCTATCCTTGCACTGCTGCGGTACAGGACCATGTGCACACACGCACAGAGGAAAGAACTCACACTTGTTCACTGAGCTGTCAAAGTGCTGCACCTTGAAGTCACAAGTTTCTTTGTTACTCTAATTCAGTCCTTCTGAAGGCAAGCACACAATCAACTGAGGGACATTTGTCCCTTAAAAGTGGAATATATAAAAAGTATTCCCGATACGTTAGACCCGCAGAGGGAACGCAGGCTTAGTCCTGCAACATTTTGCTAGGACCCTGTCATCAAATGGAAACCAGATCCCTGTTCTCAGCACACAGGGCTCTTTAGCTGGAGAGAGTTGACACTTGATGATGCAACACCTGCAAGTTAGTGTGCAAGAGGAGAAAACTGCTTCACATCTGGGCTGTGCAATCAATTCACAGCTTTCGATGGTCTTACCAACTTTTGTCAACAGCGTGAATTGCACGCAAAAGGAAGTAACACTGTACTGGTTGGTGCTTTTGGCTCCCCATGTGCAACGTGGTTGCTCTCCACGTGGTTGAGGAAACCTGGGATGCAGCAGCATTTCCACAACACGCCTCCAAGGCCATCAGGAAGAGGCAAGAGCATGCTGGGGAGGCGCAGAGTGCATGGATGCCTTCCCAGATCTTGCAGAGGGACCACTATGCACCAGGCAGTCCTGCTTGGGATCTCAGTGCAAGGCCCCAAGGTACCGTCTCCTGGCCGGGGAGCAGTGCCCTGCTGGCAGCCGAGGCTGCCAAGTGCCCGATGAAAACCCCTTGGGGTCAGGATGCAACTGAGAGCTAGTGCTCTCAGCCTCTGAAACTGGCTGGCAAAATACATGGGAAATGTAAATAAAATTCTCTGCGTCTTCACCATCAGCAAGATGTGAACAGCATGACATCTTCCTCTGCTTAAAAGAAATGCTTGAAAGATAAGAACTGCTAAAATCATTAAAAAAGGAAGTAAGTCACAAAAGACTCCATCAGCTTGTCATTACCTCTTCCAGTGGTTTCTCCATGACCTAGGTTTTGCAGTAAAATAGGAGTCCCTTTTAAAGGGCATTGACCACACTGCAGTAATGAATCCCTTCTTTCAAAAGAAATGAGTACCAGCCCTTTCTCTTTGCTAATGAAATAGTGCATTCTTCAGAGACCAATGAAAGCATTTCTTTCAAGCCTAGCTTACAGGAATTCTCCTTTTCTTGAGATGAGCTCCAGGTATCACAGCTTAGCACGTCACCAACGCTCAGGACAGTCTCTGCCCCCTTTCATAGAGTATGGCCTTCTTGGGAGTGCTTGCAGAATAGAAAGACATTCAGATCCAGGTCCTCGAGGCATTTAAACACCTACATTACACTGAAAAATCTATGTTGTTCTGAATCTTATGGATGCCATGGAACAGGAGCTGACATAAATATTGCATAGCTAAACTATTTGAACATGTAATTCTAATACCCTCAGGACTTATTTTGTGTGCCAAAGCGCAAGGAAAATGCACCATACGGCAGCCAGAGGTGAAGGATCATAATCTCACAGTTGCCACATGCTTGCAGCTTCTCTGCACGGGAAGCACTGTCCTCAAAGCAATCTGAATTCACATTGTCTCTCAGCAATCTCACACAGCGGACAAAGCTTTGTCAAACAGCGCTTCATCCAGAGAGCTGTGATATGTCCTTTATATGTCCTCCAGTAAATTAGAGAGGACACTGCAGCGCGAGCCTTTTCTATCAACACCACAACCCGAAGAAATAAGAGCGGTGTTACCACTCCATCTGCTTTGCAGACAGGCTGACAGCTGCAGACAGCTTTTCTCTCCACCTTCTTAAGTGCTGCAGTGCAGAAGTTATCTCAGCTCTCTAAGACACATGAGAAAAGGCTTGCTCTGCTTCCCCCTTTCCTATTAATTAGAATCCAATGCTCTCTGTTTTGCTAGACTAATTACTATAGCTCAGGTGAATATCCCCAAAGAAACAAAGCCAGGGGTGGGGGAAGAAGGCCGACAGGAAAGGAGCAGAAGAGGAGATGGGTTTTCCGCACCTTCACAGTGTACTGCTGCCCAACGGTGATATAGAGAGAAATAAAATATATATTCACTTTTGCATGAAGTGTAGTACCCAGTTAAGAGATGCTCAGGCGGAGTTAACTGCTCTCTAGAAGCACACTCCCACACTCCTGTCCCCCAGCTAATAGACTATGACGTCCTAAATCATCTTTCTATCTCCCTGAATTATCCAGATTCAGACCTGTCCATTTTTTTTTCTTTTTGCCAACCCAACAAAAGTTCCTTTTCAGGCAAAGTTTTTATTGCTAACGAGTGTTTCTAAACACAGCAGAGCAATCCTGCACTTTAAATACTGACTGCTTTCAGCACAATGTACATTTTAGGCTGTCTGCTCTATCCTGACCTGTTTCTATTAATAGATGACGCTCCTGTGGTACACAGTTCTGTATCAACTACTCACCTACCTAAAGCAATACTGAATATGTATTATATATATACAAATACCCATACTTATATAAATACATATAGAAAATGTTGCTCCAGCCAAGGCCAAACTAGAAAACTAAACCAATTATCCATGGCAGAAGTGCAGCGTAGCTTTCATTTCCAAGGAAATCTCTGTAGATGTTGGGACTTCACTGGTTTTATTTACAATGTAATCAAAGGAAGGTAGATGTTGCAAGCTGGGGGGCATAAACATTACAGCAGTCCTATTAACATATAGATAGAGAGGGCAGTTGTAGGGGAGCACCCCTACAGACTACACACTGAGATTACATTGCAGAGTTAGGAGGTTTAGGTGGTGACTGACTTGGCTGAACTTCAGAAACCTGTAAGCATGAGTAGGCCAGATAAATTAAAACTTAGATCTCAGCTGTAGAGTCCTGGATCCTGCAAATACAAACCCATCTGGAAGATTGGGAACAAACTTATTCTTTTCCTGGCTGAGCTATGTGCCAGGGTGGCATACTGGTTTGCTTTCTTTTTCCAGTAGAATAACAATATCTTCAAAAATGGCACCGAAAAGTCAAACTTCATATTATATGGACGTAAATCGGCCATTATTAGATCAGTATTTCAAATAATTGAACTATAGCTGTTGCAGTCAATTAGAATCAATTCATTCACTTGTTGACTCATTCACTTTAGCACATGAAGGTAAATCAGAGAATAATTTGACTACCTAGCCTGCAACTAGAGATTTGAAGAACATAAACCAAACACAATTAAAAGCTGCAGTGTTTAAACAGAATCACTGGTACCTGTAGATGATTGTTTCAGTCTTCTGGAGATAAAACTGTCTGCTGCGGTATGTCACAAGGAGATATGACCTGGCTGAGAGATATTTCATGTGGCAGCAGCTTACGTAATTTACAGTGCCAGCTTCCCAGACTTGCACTCATGTGCAGGTTCTTTATTCACCAAAACTTTGGCGCAAACAAGTACCCAAGCGAGATGGATGTTGCTGTTAACACTACTGGCACTAACGATGACAGAGATGAGCTGTAGAAGGCACTCCTCCAGAAACCCAGGACTTGAAAGATTATGGAATTCATTTTATCACCTTACTGAAATATGCAGAATGCTACTAGTAATGTTAGGCTTTCTTAGAAACAAACAAAAAAATCATTATTTTTCTTTGACTATGTCAACGTATCTGCATGCTGAATGCCTGGAAGAAGTCAAACACCTACACTAGACCGTTCACTTACTCAGGTTCCTGTATTGACCCTCCAACACAATGGAATCTCTCGGGAACAGTCTTCCAGTCTTTTGCCATCTTAACCATCGCTCCTGCATCCAAGACACCATAGCCAAACAAATGGTTGAATTCCAGCCCAACGCCATTTCTGCGCCATTGATGAACCTCATCGTGAAGCTGGTTCCTCTTGGAGGTGAGCACTGTCAGATGCTGCATGTCTCTCCATGTCAGATCCAAGCTGTGGAGAAACGACAGGGAAAACAAAGAGTACAGTATTTCTGAGCAGATATTAAAGAAAGACAGTGTGTTTGAGTAAGGCTTTTGGTAACATTTCCTTCTGTGAATCACACAGAAATTTTATTATCTATACACATATCAGTAACAGAGCTTCTGTTGATTTCAGCAGGAACAAGAATAGGTTTTAATTGTATAGCAGTTCCCCAAAATATATTTCCCCAAACTGCAAAAATCATTTCTGATTGTTTCTCTCTTCTTAAAAACAACTGCTTTCAACTACACATCATAGATCCACCATGAAGCTTTTAAGGTAATGAAACAAGTAAGATATTATACCAGATTCTGAAAAGAATACAAAAAGAAAAGGATGATGACAGAATTTCACCTAGCCTTCCTCCTAAATCCTGCTCTTTTCTCCTTGCCCACTCCTCCTCCTTTTCCCATGGACTTTCCAAGGTTCATGCAGAGAAGCCCCGATCTGATGAAGCTGATGAGCTGTGACAATCAAGGTCTTAGTAATTTTCGTAGTCTGGGAATATGGATATATGGCTGTGGGTGGCTGTAGGTTTGCATTCCAAGGTATGGTAGAGATTTGTCACCCGTGATATACTAGCATGGATGGATGCAGTAAAGTAACATTTGTCTAGATTCCATGATCATTCTTCACCGGCAGCTCTTGTCTTCCTAGATTTGCCGTGATGATGATGACAGGAAGGGCACTTATGAGTTATTATTGCGGAAGCTTTACAACTGACATTCTAATTCTACGCAACTAAAGCTATTCCAGTTGTTTTATGATGAACTCTTTCAACATTACAGTATGTCTGATTCAAAGCACCGACCTAAAAGGATCCGCTTTTCAGCCTTCTGTGCCCTGAGTAACAAGTCTGTGTGCATACATGTCAGTCAGCCACTGACATTTTTCCAAGGTGACACAAGATAGCTAAAAACTTGCATCATCCTTACTGAAATCTATTAAGAGATGCTGCATATCTTAAACCCATACTTTCCATTTCACAGACTGGTCTGGTTTTAGAGACATGTCAGATATATAATGTAGATGGTTGGCCACTCCTCTATAGGCTGGCGTGACTCACCCAGGGGGGTTCTAAAATCGAGGTTTAATAGACCCAGCCTGGAAAGAGACAGAAAACACTGACAGTTCTTCTTACTTTCCCCTGCCCTTCTTCTCAGCAAAGGCTAAAAACCCAATTGCAAAAGGGGTGTATTAGTCTAGTTTCTACTCATGGTAGTTTGACAAGAATAATTCCAGTCTTCATGGATAGCCAAATGAAAAGGAATGGTAATCACTACTGAGTAAATGCTGTCTCACTTCATAAAATAATTTAACACAAAGTAAAGAGATGGTATAAGTTATTTAAGCTTTTCCTAATCATTAGAGAAGAAAATAATGAAGCATATCTTGCTTCAATGTCTCCAATGTCATGAAGAGCATGGAGATGGTAAACAGACGATGGATACTTCTTTTTTTCACACAACAGAGCAATTACATACCACAGAAGCAAATTACCAGCAATGGGTTAAGAAAAAAACAAAGGAAACTTTCACCACCAGCACTGCCAAGAAGTATTATTGCTGTGGAACTGATTGCCACTGGGTGATACAGGTGCCAAACACAGATAAGTTGAAAAAGTGTCAGACAAATCCAAGGAAGGTAAATCTGCCTGCAGCTATTAAACAGGATGACTGCTCTCTCCCCAAACCACTGATGGCCAAAGCTGCCGTGGAAAGATTGCTACTAAACCCCGATTGTTGTACTCTCCCCTAAGCATCTGTCATTGCAGACTGTATGCGGCACAAGATGAACTCCTGTTTGAGACTGTACATTTGTTCTTCTGTTTCTATAGGCTGAGCACTCCACACTGGATATGTAGAGAAATGAAATAATCTCTCCCTCCAAACGGTGTTGGAAAAGACAAACCTCTGGAAGCAATGGATGGAGAGGACACAGAGGGTGAGTGAGTGAGTGAGTGAGTGAGTGAGTGAGTGAGTGAGTGAGTCAAAATGCATCAGCTATATGGTTTGGGCAAGACTATCCCTCCATCTGTAAGTTACCATGCATGTCACTACCATAGCAGGCAGCTTGTTTACTGCTCATTCTAGTCCCTTGCCACAGCCGAGCCTCTCGCCAACCTATATGACGAACAACATTAAACAAATTAAACAGGCCCTCTCCACTCTAGAGCTCACAAGGAATTTCTCAACAGCATACTTAGCCTCCAGGGCCAAGGCAAACACTCCGGCTGCTTCAGGGGCAGCTGCAGACGTTCCCGAGTGACGCAGGGTGCAGTTGCCATACAAATCCGTTGTAGCCTGCAATGATATTAGATGTAATTAATGAAACCAGCTAGTTCATTTTCCTTGCAGCTACAGTCTTAGAAAAATACAGAAAGTGGGGTTCATGGCCTTGCCATGGAGTAACTGTGTGTTTGCTCCTAGGATCTGTTCTCTTCTTTAGAAGAGTGTATCGATTTAAAAACACAGTGAGACATAGTTACAGAAGCTGTGAATACAAGAATAAATCACGATGTAGTAAAACAATGTTCTTTTCCACTTAGAACCCATAAACTCATATAGATGGCATTTTTTTTCCTAGAAACACAGTTTAACCAAAAGCCTTAAATTCCCTTGTGGTTATCAGCAGGATTTGAAGCTAGAATCGTTAACAGGATTGAGCTTTCCAACATTTGTGCAACTCCAGAACTAACAGCAGTACCAGTCTGCTATCTTCTTACGCAGATTAGTCACTAGAAAAGACCATAAGGAAACCTCAGAGATATGTTTTATGGAGATAATTACAAAGGTGCCACAGATCGTCTTGGCTGATATCAGCACAGACGTGATATCAAGGCAGAAACAAGTATTTTTCCATCTGCTACTGCACATAGGCCTTTAGGATTATACAATGTGTCTTTGGGGCTTAAGAGAGGGCCATGGAAAATGTTAACAGTTTTTGTCAGAAACTAACCTTGAGCCTAACCTGCATTTTCCACTCTGTGAATGAGACGCTGTCCCAGCTAGTCTGAAGGTGCTGAAAAGCAGCGATCAGTAGAGCGAAAGAGAATCCCAATTGCACTTGAACCAAAATTGTGGTTTTTTCCGGTTTGGAAAACTGGAAAGTCACCCTGTAGGGTGAGCATGGTGTTCTGTACTGCTCAGTAAGAGACTGAGGGTGATCTGAACCTCCGCATTTCCTTGGTGGGTGACTGAATATCATTCTGCTCAGTGCAGCTTGTAGTACAGCAGAAGTCTGGTTCATGACTGCTCTGCCAGTACAAGTAACTATGATCTCTGATGCTGACACTTTTCATTTGGATTTTTACAGAGACTGTCCTCTGGAAAGAGTGTAATCAAACTACAAAATCTGGTTTCTGATAAAGGAAAGCACCAAATACTTGAAGCTCCAAGAGATGGAAGATAACTCTTGTTCTCAATACTAATCCCACATCTCCTCAGCTGAGAGTTTTGGCACTGTCACGTACTGTAGATGAGCAAACACCCATCTTGACAAAGAACCATCTGTTGCTCTAAACCAGAGCTATAGTAGGTTGTGGGAGTGCACCAACACAGCAGGAACAGCACAGTAATATCTGGACTCACCACGCCAGCCTCCGGATTTCTCTTCCTCCCATTACTAAAGGTGGAAGCTAAGGTTGAAGAGCAGCTTTCATCATACAGAGCTGTCCGTCCGTCATTTATAGCAGAATTGATGGAGATTGTCCACATGCTTGATGCATAACCATCACAATTACAGTCATCATAGCTGCCCCCATCTCCAGAGGCCCAGACATAGATGCTTCCTTTGCCACCCCTGCCCTGCGAAAGGGGAAGATTGACCCTCTTGGGTTAAATTGCAAATAGGAGAATAACAGCTACTTTAAACTACACATCTAATTGTAAAGCTAGGAGACCTATAAAGCTCTAAACAAAATATACATCAACCTTAAGCTGAAATAACACGGACTTCTGCAGGTTATTAAATAAGGCCAACTGGCAGCCATGGCCAGTTCCGCAGCCTTATGTACACAGAGCACTTCCATTTATCTCCTCTTTTGCTTGACACCCTGAAGGCTCCTGTGCCAGAAGCTAAGACATTTTATGGGTTCATTAGTGTTTATGTCAAGGTCTAAGTGCTAGGAGGAAAGCATTCTTTTTAAAGGGATATAGGTCACCTCACACGCTGAGTTTGTAAGATGCAATTAAGTTCAGGCAATGGCTAAAAAACTCAGTAAAACTGGCACCTTTTTCTCTCAATAGATTTTTCGCCAAAGGTATCACTGACGCAGAGCTGGTTTTCTGACAATCCAGCTTTTACTACTACACAGTTATGAGACCATACAAGACATCTGCAGAAAGATGACCTACCATTTACACTGAGATGGTGAGAGATGGTGGGGAGAAACTGAAGCTGAAGGGCGGCTATAAAGGCTTCTCCTTAGTTAAAGATATCCATATCCTCTCCCCAACTTCCATACAGGCAAGGAACAGGGAGGGATCAAGTCAGCTCCTTCTTCTTATCCCATACTAAGAAGTAGAGGCTGCCTGGAAGAGGGTTAGACCTGAGAACCCTGACGTCTGTGGAAAGACCAGCACTACGGAACCCAAAGCTCAGATCTCCCATCCATTCCAGCACAGCCACCATCTGTCTCTGTGTCTAGTCCAACGTAATCCAATGTTTACTTCCAGAAGTGCCAGAAGGGCATGAGGCTGCAACATACTTAAACACGCCCTTGGCAGCAGGTAAGAAAAAAACGTATCTTCTGGCATGAAATGGAAGTTAGACAAGATACAAACATAACAGCCTGCAGTGGTTATTTTAACAAGGAACCTTTTCTGCTAGGAATTTAAATCAAATCTGAGCACCCAGCAGTAGCTTCTATTTTTCATCGTACCCTACTGAACAGAGCAACCTCATTATTTCAAGCACATTAGTGAACTGCATTATAATCCACTGAATTGCACAGCAGGTTTGCTGCCCCTAGGGTATGTAACATCTCAGGACGTAAGATTTTCATAATAAAGATGATGACTATGAGAAAGCGTATTGAAATCACTTGAAAAACTCCCACAAAGATCTGAGATCAATCATTTGAGATTTAAGGGAAGAGGATAACGTTGCAAAAATATATACTCTCAGAACAAAATAATTCCAGCAAATTGTTTATAAACAATAAGAAGATCAGCCTAACAAGAACAGTTATGCCTTTTTTTCTCTTGACTTTTTCCATATCCCACCTTTCCTTCTTAGCCAGGACTGGAAAGAGGAGCAAACACTAGTGGAATAAAGCCCAAGTGCATTATGTGCACTGATGCTTAGGTCTTGCTGCTTACATTTCTCAGAGGCAGACCTGCAGCAGCTGGACAGTTTGCACAGGCATTGCTCATTTATGAGGCAGAAATACATGGCTTCAGAGGAAGTGGATTTTTGGTTCTTTGGATTATAGTAGTCTAAACCAGAAATATCCCAGCTGGGTCAACTAAGTGTTAAATTTAAAGCAAGCTGAAAGCTCCTACTTGCATCTCAACTTTCTGTGAACCTCAAAAATTTCCATGGTGTCACTCAACTTAGGCTGCTGTAAATTTAGGCCAAAAAACAGGACTGGAGAAGGTGACAGTAATACACACTACAAACACCAGAGGGAAGCCTGAAGGAAGATTCACGAAGAAGAGGGAAGACCAGCCTGATAGTATGATACATTTTAAAGAGTATCTTTCCCCCAGCATCCTGCTGAACCCTTCTGATTTCCCCCCAAAGCGATGCCCAGTGTAGCAGACACGCTTCTGAGCCATCTGAAGCTGTACCTCACTTAGAGCTGAAAATGGATGCATTCAGCACTAGCTCAAAGAGAGGCCCAACTCTTGATGCAGGCTAAACCAGAGTTAAATCCCGTGCAAGGCTATACGCTTAGAAAGTCACAAACAGCTACTGAGAAGCTCTCTTTGCAGAAACAGCAGGTTTTCTATTTCCAGTGTCCTCCGTGGGATGCTGTACTACTGGCAAAAAATATCCCTAAGAGGTTTTCTTACACCTTTTCCCATCTTCTGAAGAACAAAATCCCAGAAAAACTTCTGTACTCAACTATGTCGCAAAAGTGAGTTAGCAGGAGACTGCAATCTAATTCACTTTACGTAACTTCAGCCACATCTTGAACTCTTTCACCTTGTTAATTGTGTTCATTCATCATGCTTGAGGGGCTAGTGCCTAAGCCAGTGTTTCTCAAAGTTGTGATTGCTGGATCACACTATCCAGATAAAAATGGGTGGCAACTGACAAATAAATATCCTGCAGCTTCCCTGAACTTTCTTATCCAGGCTGACAAGTGCCAGTGTGAATAACATGGCCTGTAACACGGCATGGCCTCTGCCTTACCACCTTTAGTTCACCTGCTCCAGCCTGGACATCGGGGTTGCAAAAGATGGATGGAAAGAACGTAACAGTCTTCACAGCACATTCCCTTGGCTTTGGTCTGATCCTTTAGTCACAGATCAGGGCTAACAGTTTCCAACCAGTACAAGCTAAAAACAAAGAAGAGACTCCTGCTCTGAAAAGCTAAGTACCAAAAAACAACAGCATTGGGACACCAGTGGGTAGATGGTCTCAGGATAAGAAGAAAAAAAAAAAACCAAACCAGCACCTGACTGTGTGGAGGTATTTTTAAGAAGAAAAAAAAAAAAAAAAGCAGCACCTGACTCTGAAGAGGGAATTTTTAAGTACAGTGGAAAGGTATTTCAGGATAAGGACAGCCAAATGATTTGCTGGTGTTTCTGGACTGTCCCATGTCTAAGGAAGAAAATGCAGGTGGAGAACATTTAAAAAAAATAAATTCAGAATTACAGAACTGTAAACGGCTTTCTGTAACAAACTGAAAGTACCTGTTATTTTACAAGCACCTTTCTTTTTGTGCAACATATGATAGCTATTTTGTAATTCTTTCCCTTAAAAAACCAGAAGTGTTTCAGCACCTTCTAGATAATTTAAAAGCAATTTCTGTGCCTGCTATGATAAGAGATAGGCTGGTTTTCCAGGAAAAGCAAAAAATTCTACAGCTTTTCCAAGTCTTTGCCATAGGTCCTACTGACTTATGAATAGGACTCAGTTTCCATCCCCTATTAATTGGGACTATTTTTCTCTGAAAAGAGCATTTCTTTCTCTTCAGGACTGAATTATTTGAAAAACCTTATGCGTTTTGTAATTAAAAACTGCATCCTTCAGTAATGATTGCTAATTATCTCAGAACATGTAGTTTTTAGCCCAGGCAGGCAACGTGAAATCTCCATCATGCCCCCAGCCTAGGGCACACCAAGGCAAGGCCAGACTGTTTAAGAGCTGTGGGACCATTTGCCTGCTGTCTTGACTTGGCAAGGAGCACTGGGCTGGACTCTCAAGGCACCGAGGAGCCTACGCAGAGACCTTTTCAGAAGGGCCTATTGTGACAGGACAAGGGGTGCTGGTTTTAAAGTGAAAGAGGGGAGGTTTAGACTAGATACAAGGAAGAAATTTTTTATGCTGAGGGTGGTGAAACACTGGCCCAGGTTGCCCAGAGAGGTGGTCAATGCCCCATTTCTGGAAATGTTCACAGCCAGGCTGGATGAGGCTCTGAGAAACCTGCTCTAGTTGCAGATGTCCCTGCTCACTGCAGGACATGATGACCTTTAAATGTTCCTTTCAACCCAAACCACTCTGTGATTCTATGACCTTGCTCTGCCTTGGTCTCCCCAGCACCCCTGTGCAGGATCGGTCCAGCTACGTGGCGTTAAGCCAGATGGAGGCTGCGCACCCTTGGCATCACTGAACTACTGTTCATCTTTAGCACTGCCAGGGTTTTCTGGAGCCTGTCTGCGTGTTCCTGCATCCCTGACATAGTGCCAGCTGGACGGCCCATCGAGCCCTTGCTCTCCTGGCTCCTCTGGCTACCTTTGCACCTGCCAGGCTGACTGGCCCAGAACAATCTGGTAGCCTGTGACTTCCTGCATCCCTTTGCTCTTTTCCTATACTTTGGGAGTGCTTAAATCTAAAGCAAAATCTAGACAGAAACATATGCTTGATAGCCACCCAAGTAATCTCAATTTACCCACACAGACACCAAAGTTTTAAGCAGGAAAGTATTTGGATTTCCAAAGTTTGCCACTGCACGCATTCAGGGGGACAGCTGTCTTGTCTGAGATGAATGCCTTAGCTCTCCTCCCATGTCCAGCCCCTTCCCAAAGCCTGAAGCTGCTGTTCCAACACCCTAGAAAACCTGTATACCCACAAGTTGTGGAGTTTAGTACAGAAGAAACAGCAGCTGGGTTATCCTACTCAAATTCACCACTGCTGAAGATGACATCCCTTCGCTGTTGGCCTGTCTAACCCTCAGGTATTCCATGGAGAATGAGAAAAGGCTGTTTTGGCAGGAGGAAGAACTCGGCTAAACACTTGGTTGCTACACTGAGGACAACCATCACCTGAAACCATGTTTCAGTCGTGCTTCTCCTGGTTTGTCCCTTTCATATTTTATTGCCTGTAATAACTGGCTGTCTGGCTCCTCCTAGCAGATTTCTGAAACGATTTGGGTCACGTAATAATCATCCAAGTACAAGAGACTGCTGCATACAATATTCTCAAAGAACTAAGCCCTATAATTATTAAACCCTAACATGTATGTATGCTGTATGTAACTTATTCTAGACTTGGTCAAAGAAAGAGTACTGAACTCCCACCTACCAATCTTCAATTAATTGTCTAAGTGTTAATACCTCCCTTGGCTAAAAATAAAGTTTGTGCCATTTTCTTTGTCTAAATTACTGCTGAAACTGGATGCACTTCTGTTAGCCAAGAGAAATGAATGGAAAATTACACTTCTGGTTTAGTGAGAAAGCATGAGGTTTCAATTAGGGTTCAGTCCAACAGGGAAATGGGCAGGGAACTTTGAAAATGCTGAGACAAAACCTTTTAATTATCCATTCCTTTTTTTGCTGGATCCTGGGCTGTGTACCACAAGGGATAATGCATTACTCTAGTCCAGCAATTCTGCAGATGTAATTCTAGTATTGGTAATATTTGCAAAAATAAATCATGTATTTCGAAGTTAAGATTATCACTGAGAAAAGGATTCTAAACACCCAATTTGCTTTTCACCAGTGACTGTGCTGGTTTCTCTGCCCAGAGCTCCCAGCGGGTTTGATGAACCCTGGCCTTACAGCTTCACCTGTGGCTCTTGCAGCACTATGCAAAGGTTCCGAGCTTGTAGCACCAGCCTTGCTGGGAAGCAAAAGCACATGGCTGCTGAGCTGTGGACAGAGGTTAGGCAAAACCACTTCTGGAGGCAGAGTGAGACAGCAAAATCTACATTTTCAGGCTACATTACTGTCTTGCCTCCTTAGAAAACAGCGATTTATATGTCAATAAAGAAAATATTTGTATCTGGATCTCACAAATCTTGCCATGTTGGCCCAATCAATTGATACAGCAGCTTTCTGCTCTTCATGAGACAGCCATTTGAGTCTCTGTGAAGGGCAGGATTTAACTCTGTCACCAGCCCATGCAAAGCATGAACCTACGACAGCCAAGGTCCTGACTCGACCAAGACGTCAGCGAGGAGACCAGTATCACAAGAGAAATCAGCAGCTTGGGTTTTGCCCCCATCCTGTCCTCAGAGGCACACGCCCATTCCCCCATCTGTGACAGGAAAGCAGATGGTCACAGACTGATCTCCAAACCTGGGACATGGACTCGGTGAAAGGTCAGGTATCCCACCACCAGCTCAGAGAAGCTGGTCATGCTGCTTTACAAAAGCTTGAAAATATCTTCTGTCAGGTGACTTCAGAATTCCAAGCAGATATAACACACTCGTGTGGGCTTGTAATAAGGTTTGGTTTTAGCTTACATAAATAAGACAAGGAATGGAATTATAATGCAGAATTGAGACACAACAGCAAAGGGCTCCCAAGTTATAAAGCAGCTTGTAAGGCTTCCTTGGAAATGGAGTTATCAGATGATTGCCAGATTGTAAACTAATTTCCCTATTCTCACTTGACTGTTGAGCAAATAGAACAAGGTTAGAGGTACCTAACTGCAGATACTTTATTAATGTGCTATCTTCAGCATTTTTCAAAGACCAGTAACACAATGCCTGTGCCCTTGGAGAGAAGCAAAGGAGAAATATTTCCTTTCATTTTTAACACCATCCTTTCTTCTTTCATTGGTGAGCCCAATTACAGAGCCATGATGAGACTATAAATTCTTAATAGTGGTCCCCTGGCAATTTGTACTTGTGCAGCATTTTCTTAGGTAGAACCACATTATGGAAGCAATAACATTTTCACCAGCACAAGTACAAATGAATCATGCCTTATATATTCTGGCTGAGCAGGCAAAGTCTCGAGAAATTAATTCAGCCCATGAGCAACTCCTCACAACGTACTAATATAAAAGGCTACCTCATAAAAATGCAATAGATAGAGACCAGCTTAACTTGATTACTTCTTTTTACTGCCTTAAATTCCAATAGCTGAAGCTGGAAAGAACTGGACTCATAAAACAGCAAAATAAGAAACATTTACTAGATATTGCATTAAGGACAGGACATAGCATAAAAAACGGGTGGAACTAGTTACTGAGCTACATACCCTTTCCTCTTTGACTGCTGATATAATTCTGGATGCAAAGTACCAGAGAACAAAAAAAATCTCTCATTTAAGAGAGTTTTGTTGTCACAGGAATCCCATCTACTGTTCCTGTCTTGCCCTCCAAGCTGTCTAGACCCCAAAGTATATAAGCACAGGTCAGATAAGGGGCATGTAAATCACACAGTAGTGCTTTGTCCAGCCATACTATATGTAAAATGCTACTACAGGCTCACTCCACCTTCTCTGAAATCAAAGTACCAATCAGATGGGATAGCTAGCTGTGCTCAGCACTGATGGCCTGCTTGTTCCTAGATCTATCATCCTGGTTTCTTGTTCTGCTCTGAATTTCAGTTTGTATTTCTGCACCAGCAGTAAAATCCCTCCACGGTTTCTCAAAGCAATCTACCTGCAAATATGTGACACAGAGTGATTAGAAGTGATGAAACTGTGCATACGAGCAGCCTGGTCTTGGTGCAGGGCTAAGATATCCCAGGACATCCCAAAACAATATTAGGTTGGTGACTTACTGAAACTAAAGCAACATATACCTTTTCCCCTAGACCCCATAACCTGCTGTTGATTGTAGATGTAGCTCAGACGCTGTCTAGAGGCCAGATAATAAAATCTCACTAAAAATAGCCATTTTTTGCTTCTGGCAAGTGTGTTGAGAGAGAGAGAGAGACAGAGCACATTCTCTCCCTTTCACAAGACAGAGCAGCACGATCTCCTTAGCCTGTTTCAGAGCACCTTGTGTGCACCTGACTCAGGCACAGGCTAGCACAGTCTCCTGGTACAGCTGGCAGCCAGCATCAGGTGACTCACCGCAAAGGGCAAGTGCAAGACCATCAGGCAGGTACTGGACACTCACAAGTTTCAACCTAGTCTTTAAAATCTAGTAATCATATTAAGTCCTTTCCAATTACATCCCAAATCTGTCTTTTCGAGCTGCTGGAATTTGCATTAGGGAAGACTGTTCATCTGTGTCAAACCAGCACTGGTAGTTGCCAAACTTGTGGATGCTTGTGCGTATGAAACTCTTTCAATCCCTATTCTCAATCTTTGTAGGATAACTATTACTGTTCAGTGACCCAATCACGCTGCTGCCTACCACCCCTGAACAGAAGTCATGAGAGGGAAAATGTCAGGAAAAACTTCTATACCAAATGAGCTATCAAAGCCTGGGACAGGCTGCCCAGGGAAGTGGTGGAATCACCATCCCTGAATGTATTTAAAAGCCATCTAGATACGGTGCTTAAGGATATGGTGTAGTAGTGGCCCTTGCAGAGTTAGATAATGATTGGACTTGATGATCTTAAAGGTCTTTTCCAACCGTAGCGATTGTGTGATAACACAGCAAAGCGTTGATTGCAATAAAAATGAGTAGGATTGTGGCTTAACGAAAAAAAAAAAGCAGCTCGAGTCCCTGTCCCCACACCTTCCGATTACCTGTATTATGCCCATGCCAAACTCCTGCACACACCATCCCCTCTGCATTCAGCCTTAGCAATGCAGTTAGTAAGAGAGCCTTTAAAGGGGTTGCCAGTGAGATGGACTGATTCTGCTATCCTTAATTACGCTATTTTAGTGCTGCCTTTATTCATGCTAATTACCTTATAAGCAAAGAGCACACCAAAGTGAAGGTATGATTAAGACAGAAGGCAAGAAGTAGCTTAACAAATGCCAAGAATGGAAGAGAAAACGTAAGAAGAAATCTTAGCTTTAGCCCACCTGGTTATGGCTGTGTGGCTTCAAGCCATAAGAACAGACAAAGAAACAAGAAGTGTCCCAGTTTGTGCAGTTGCCATCATCTTATCATTATCAGGTGATAATGACCCCCAGCATCCCAGCAGCTCTGGAAGGAGGACATCAAAAGGACATAGTGCAATGGAGTTTGGGGGAAGGATGAAACTCTTGTCAGTGAGTTTCTCCTTAAGCTGGGTTCCCAACTGTGGTGACAACAAGGTAGAAGTTACCTGTGCTTGTCTGCTCAGTTAACTGCATATTCCCCATAAGAATTTTTTATCGCTCCGACTTATTTATTTTTAGTTGCAGCAGAAGTAAGGATATTAATCTTGCTCTGTGCAAGAGGTCTTACATTTCCTTCTAGGACATTTGAAAGTATCGCTTTTAGTTTAATAATGCATTTTCCTCTCAGCATGTTGCTTCCTCCCTGTGAATATTTTAGCTTCATCACTAATTCGTGAACCAGCACTCTGGTGAGAATCAGCTCTAGATTTACATTTGTACAGTCAATAGAAAATTGGATGCTAGATTATAGAGCTAAATTAGGTAAAAGGGTATTACATCAAAGGCTTTTTAGTTTTCCTTTATATGCAGGGAAGTCTGTAGTGGGTTTTTCACCCATGCAGAGTACGCAGCATCCACTGACATCTTGAAATATCTTTAGGAAATCTGGATCTCTACAAAAAGACATCAGAACAAACTATACCCAGAAAAACATTCTGTGACAGGAAACGTAATGAGCAAAATAAGGGTAGATAAAGCTATGTTCACAACACAAAGGGAGTTATTTGGGGCAGAGTTGTCTCTTCTTTTGTGCACCTATTGCCAGGAGATAGCTGTGATGCTGCCGCTATCAAATTCATTGCAACTGTCCCTGGACAACAATGTCTGTCTTAGGTAGAACCCAGTATCATTCCTTCTGCTCTCTAATTCTGCACTGGCAGGTTGACAGAACTGGTTTCCTAATGCAGGCTCCCCTGTTAATTTTATGCTTTTTGATAAGGTACGAGAGCAATGCTTCCCAGGGCGCAGCTCATCGTTACTGTTCTCTCTCCTTTGCAAGCATCCAACTCGAGAGATCTCAGGGCTGCTTCTGATATTAATATTGCAAATTATTTCTTCAAGGGAATTACGAACACTTCTGAGGGGAAGGCATTGAAAAAGTAGTATGTCCAACAATTCTGAAGCAAGGGACTATATGAATCATAGAATCATCAGACCAGACAATAAAACAGAAGAGAAAAATCCCTTCTCCTGTACTTAAGATTCAAAGAGAAGATTAATACCAGAGTAACTCCACAAACTGAAGCATATGGCGATGTGACAGCAAGTTAATGGAAAGATCTTTTAAATAGTGAACTAAAAACATGACCACAATTTTAAATTTGCTTCTCTTGCAGGGTAAAATACCTCTATTTAATTTAGTTTGCATTCCTCTGCCGGGATTATTAGTGCCTTTCCTGTTACTTATAGATGAGTTCTGCATGGAAGGAAAATAACACAAAAATTATATGGGAATTTTTCTATATTCTGACTGCTTCAACCAACAAGAGTGGAAGGAAGATCAAGTATCCACTATGAGACATCAAGCTGCTGTTAAAAATACATCAACTGTGTCACATACTTAAGAAAGATTCTCTGTGAGACAGGAGTATTTAAGGGGCTATTTATGGAAACACTAGGTAAATGAAAGTCAGTCAGTAGAAGAAACACAGCTCGTGTAAGATGACTTCAGAGGGACTTTAAACTCACTGGAGGTTTGTAAAGTTTATACTACAACAGCGAGCATTCTCAGGAGAAATTTGTGACAAGTCTTCCTGTTATTGCAGTGCGTTGCCAATTTTATGGGTGAGAGCATGACGATGACTATAATTCACCTGTTACAGGCAAAACACTCGAGGCTGAGGATTTGAGAAAGCTTTAGATGCTTCACTACCTACTACAGCAGTAGATTTCATTATCATGTCACAAAACATGGTAAACTGAATGTGCTGCTAACAGCGAGGTGGTGATGAAGAGTGGGAGCAACTGGCACAAGTAAAGAAGAAGAAATGATTTGGATGGAAAAATGAGATATTGCAGAGCTCCCACACGAAACCACCTCAGATATTCCGGGGAATTCTCATTATGGAAACCCATCTATGATCAACCAAGGGGAGGAGGCTCATTCCCTATAGCACCAGGAGCTGCTGTGGCTGTCCTGGCTGTGTGACATCGAAGAGTTGGAGACAGAGCCATGGAAGGTTTGCTTGTTTGCTTGGGACCGATTTGTTTTCTTTTTGAGTTGTGGCACACATTTTACCCAACCTGTTTAACCCAATGAGTTTGACAGATTCCAGGACAACACTGAGTATCTTCAACAAAAAGCACAGCCTGTTTCTAGAAGGAGGTGGAAAGGTGGAATAAACAAGGAGACTCCTGCTACTGGGGAATAATATTACTCAGTGGACATCTGAAGAGTTGTGGCTCAATCATAGCTATAATAACGACCATCGTATGAGTGACCTGAAAGACACTGCAAATCCCAAATGATAATTAAATTGGCAGCACACCAAACCAGTGTGTACTACAATGCGATGCCAATAGTACAGCTGCCATGTTTCAACCTGGGGAATATTCACAGGAACAGGCTCTTCCATTTCAACTGTGACAGCATATGAAAAGCATATGTAAACTGATTAGACATAAATGCAGTTCCATGCAAGAGAACACAGTATCCCCAGACTGTACAATAAAAGCAATACAGAGAGAACATCAAAGGACCTTGGAATATGCTATAAAGTTGGGATAATTTATGCAACTGCAACGTGTATGGGAGGACCATGTATTCCCAAGTCACTGGTTTCAGTGAGAGTGTCTACATGGAATTCTGACCCAGGACCCAGCTTATTTAATAAGCCTGTTACCTTGTTCACACCATCTGCCATCGCTTGCAGTGTTAGCTCTCTAGGTCCATCCACAGTCTTCCCATTATCAGTTGGTCCCCAGCTGGCACTGTATATATCTATGACTTGAGGCATATGACTGATAGAAGAAGCCTCAATGATATCTGTCATAAAGGGCTGGTCGAGCATTCGAATACCTGGAGATTTAATCAACATAAATATGAATTACACATTACCCAGCACAAAATGGAAACTCAGCACCTGGAGAAGTCCCCCAGTTACAGGTATTTTAATTGACTGGAAGTTTCACGCACACAGTAATTCTGCACTCGCTGCTTACATTTCACCAGGGTATGCTTAGCCAGCAGGATGCCAGCACTTAAACAGCCAGCGACAGCAATGCAGCATGGCCCAGAGAGAAAAAGCACTTTTTTGTTTGCCTTCTAATTACAGAGTATTTTCCATCTACTATTTGAAATTCAGCAATCTCAACATTTCATATCATTTAAGTAATATTAGCACTTGTCTGGTTTGAGTTAGAACAGAATTAATTCTGTTCAATGCTTTTCCTTTTCAGCTCAGTCTCTTCTAAGTGACTGCACTTTCTCAAGTGAACAGCAGATTTTTGCAGTGTCTGCTTCTAGCAGGGATAACATTCAGTGTTGTGCAGAAAGGCTCTTGCTTATACTTGCTCCTACAGAGACCAAGGTCACTGCTAAATCTTGTGTACCGCATCGGGGGTGCAGAAAGTAAAAGGCCGCACGTGAGGGGAGGAGTGGCCAGGGCAGGTGACCCAGAACTGATCAACGAGGGATTCCAGCCCATATATGGCATATCTGGTATAAAGCTGAGGGATCACGAGGGTCAAGGTCTCTTCTTCAATCGCTGGGGGACTCTGTCCATTCTGCCTTTGATCCTCGTTCATGTGTTCCTCAATACAGTTCCAGAATCCCACTTTGGAATATGGTTCCTGTCTGCCACTGAGCCCATTCTGTGACTTCCCAGTTCCTGCTCACAGCATCAGGGGTGACGGTGATGTAACTGCCATCAGGGTACAATACTGGGTTTTATATATTTGCATGTATTCCACTTTATTGTTATTATTTTCATTAAAGCTGTTGTAGGTTGGTTTGGTTTTTTCCCAACCCATCCATCTCTCTCCCTTATTGCCTTTCTCTTTCTCCCTTTGGGAAGGGAGAGGGGTCAATAGAGACCATCTATCATTTCTCTAGTGGCAAGCCCAGCTCTAACCCTTGACAATAGTATTTAAAATAGTATTTTGTAACAACTAGGGAAAAGGATGAAGGTTCCCTCCAACTCTAATTTATACTCAGTGTTGTGTTGACACTTCATTAGTTTTTCAAGTAATTTTTCTGTTTACTTTGGTTCTTCTCCAGAATTTAATCAGAGAGGGGAAACACACTACAGAACAATTTCCTGGAAAATATCATTGTGTCAACATGCAGATGCAACAGCAAAATGTGGCCAGAATTTGGAGAAAAAAAGGAATGGTTTTCTTTAACCCATACTGCAGTAGAAATTGAGGTAGAGTTTAAACAACAAAATCCTGGGGTATGCCAACTTCATAAAAACTCACAAAGTGTTGTCCCTAACAAAACCAGAGAGTGTGACAAAGAAAGCAACACAAGCCCTGGACATGATGTCCATCATACCCCTCTTCCCCCCCAACATTTCACTGATAGCCAACTTCTCAGTGGCCTTGGGATGAGACCTGAGTAACCAGGGATATGTTCCAGCTCTCATTTGTCATCCCCAGTTGAAGTTCATCTTTTACCAAAAGTTTTAGGACACAGCTGGGGGAAGAAATCAATACCACAGAGCCAAAAATGTGAGTGGCAGCAAGGACCCCGATTCAGAAGCCAGAGCTTTTACTGCATTCAGTACAACATCCATGTGCCAAGTGTGAGGCTGGAAAAAGTGGTACGAATTTCAAATAGAAACCAGACCAAAGCTGAATATTCCTGGTCTAACTCAATGAGTGAGAAATCCCTTTATGTGCTTGTAGAAAGCAGATCTGAAACCGCAGGATTTCCTACTGACCCTGGGGAGGTGGGGGGACAACAGGTGGGGAGCCAAGCCATACGGTTTGACTTTAGGGAGAAAAAGAGGCACGAGAAGCAAAACACACAATGTCCCAGATCTTTGGCTACCAACTTCCAATTCCACCTGCAAACATGGATTCTGAATCATAGCAGCAGCACTCTCAGCTCTCATGAACTTCATGTTCCCACTGACCACACGGTGGTGCTACAGGTGCGCACTGTCCTTAGGCAGGAAAGGCTGGCACTCCCAAAAATCTATGGGGACCTTGCTACTAAGTGGACAAGTATGGAAGACTGTTTGTAGGCTGTTGGTCATCAGAATAAAAAGCCTTTACCTCTTGATTTTTAAGCAAACAGCTTGCAACTGTAGAGTTATAGTAACAGATGAGGTCCAGCCAAAATCCCACGCCTTGCTTCACATTCCTCTAAAAGTAGCTTTTGCCAGGATGTAAATTCTGTGGTATGTCCCATCCCTGAAGGGGACGTTACCATTACAGAAGACAGGGGACAAGCACTAGACCTGCCTGACCAGTTACTAACTCTGAATGATGTTTCTTGGGGTAACAGCTTAGCAAACATTTCTCAGTGCTCTTCTACAGTGGAGATTCAGGTTTTGATTGTGACAGGTGAAAAGTAGCCTTCCCCAGATCCTTCTGACACCATGGTGAAACAGGGACTGGCCAAGCACAGCAGAGCTGCCCATGCACATACACTGTGAACCATTCCCAGGAAGCAGTGGGTGCATCCACACTCGTGTTTTTGTGTGGATCGGGGAATGAAAGTGAAATTCATAAGCATCTATCTCTGCTTGCTGTGCTTTGGTTCTCATGAAACTGTCTTAAGAGCAGGAAAAATGGATTTCTTCAGATTAAACTGAACTGATACATGCTGTCCCAGAGCCTAACTCGTTCCAAGCGCTGTATTCAGTCTATCGGTGCAGACAAGAGCTAGTTAGAAGTAAAAATACCCAACATGCCTGAGGTGTGAGGCACCACCCATGTAATTCTCTGCAACTGTTCCCACAACTCTGCACTGCTGGTTAAAATGGAAGAAACCAATGACAGCAGATTTACAGCACTGCAAGCCCTGCCCTGTGAGACCCCAAAGAATAAAAGCAGCACAGAATTTGCCTTTTCAAATAGTTTCTAAGTGCAGCAGGAATTAATATTTTACCTCCCGCAAAATGAGATTTCTCACAAGTGATTTTGCAACCATGCAGGGAAGAAGCACTGAAAACCAGTATACAACCAGGAGTTGGCATACGAAGGAGCAAAGCTGTTCCTTTGCAATGTTATTAAAGAGGCTGTATAAGGCCCTCAATTGAAAGAGCAAAGCCATGAGGAAATTTCTCTTCCCAGCTACTGTGAAAAGTAATAAACACATGGCCCGGTGCCAATCTGCAGGTCTGTCCTGGGCAATGCTCCCTGTCTCTGCAGGAGAAGTTCTGCTGAGGCACAGCGGCATAAGGACCATTTACACCTTGAATTGCTATCGTACCTGCCACCTTAGAGTTGTATGCAACTCCCACGCCGCAGATGTTGTTGTTGGCAGCAGCAGACACCTCTCCCGCACACCTTGTCCCATGGCTGCAAAAGGGAAGACAGAGACACCACATGAACCTCAGCAATGCACATGCTTGAACTGAGTTGGGTCACCACGATCTTGGTTTTGCCTCATTGTCAGCTCCCAGCACTTCAGAGGAAAGACCATTCCACGGCAAACTGTTAAGTGCTGTACATGGATATTCAGATGAGCTCATTCCTCACTGAAGCAGGAGATCATCAACTTCCCCTCTGCAGTAGGAGCGATGCTTGCTCTGAGGCTAACACACATACTTACGCTTCATGTTGTTCAGACCTTGTCTTTTTAACTCTGTCAAACAGTTTCTGACTTGTTACCAACTATTAATCAGCAGAAACAGGCCCCTGACAGAACGGTGTAAAAATAAGATCCTTTACATTTGTGGTTTAACAGCATGACACCCATCATTTTGAATGCCACAGAGCAAAGTCTGTAGCCTTTTTGCTACTCAAACATGTGCAAGGAGCCTGTCCCTGCTCCCAAGAGAAATGCTGCAGAAAGAGGTGGATGCAATATCAAGCTGGAGCCCCCGAAGGGAGCCACAATGGGCACTGAACTCCTCAGCAGCCAAGTTGCAACCTGTCTGGCCAAGCCTAAAGCAGCCTGGACCTAAGGGCACATGCATCCCTCTCCTCCAGTGCCTAATTCCCAGGAGAGTTGACAAGGTGCTCCAGCTGTCAGCTCACAGAGATACTGCTTCCTGCTCAAGTGGAAAATGTCTCTGCTCTGACACAGAAGTCCCAGTTTGGGCTGACACGTGGCATTTCAAAACCACTTGGCATCTCCGAAGTGCTTCACTGCTCTTAACTGAGATCCTTTAAAGTGCAGTGGCTCTGAGGCAGTTCTGCAGGAAGGCAGATTGCATTTTCCTTTCTCCTAATTCATCATAGAAATTAAACCACAGAGAAGATAAATATGGACAATATCATTTTTTATTATTTTTTTAAAACATTACAGCAGCAAAAAAAACCCAGTGAAACCTGTGCTGCCATGAGGGGATGATTTAAGCTTAAAATGTTGAATCAATATGAACCCATTCTACTGCTTCCAGCAATCCACTCTGTGCCTTAAAACTGGCATTGCTCCTATAGCATGCAAGGATTCACGCAATTAGCAGCGCTGTCTTCTAAAGGCCCTACAGAGTACCAGATGAACCATGCTGGGAAGCAGCACAATTGTTTTGTTTTAATCATCTGTTTTTTTCTCCCTCTCCTTTTAAGCACCTCTGGCAAAGGTGAATGTAACATTAATAAAGGGGTGAGAAGCAACATATTAATTTTCCCGCTGTACTTGGAAGAATGTATTTTTGTAAGGCAACCCCATGAAAGAAAATGACTGTCCTTGAATGTACACAGTGTCTTGAGCATAAAAGGGTGAAGATCTCATGCGAGTTCCTTACAAAGGGGGCAGAGAGGAGAGCGATACAGATTTCTTATTCAGCTGCTGGAGAAATTCCTTTCAACAATCAAGCAGGTTTTCCCTCATGCCCTTGTTCAAGGAACTGTGAAAAAATTATACTGTTGCCAGGCATTCATTTATCTAGTCACCTGTGGGCTAGTGACAAGGCACAGGCAGAATATATGGCTTCTTAAAAATATTGTCTTGACTGAACTGGTAACGCTGCCAAGTAAGCTCTTTCTCTCAAAAATGTATCAGGACCTTCCTGGTGAAAAGGTCTTAGCAGAAGCTCCTCTCCCCCTCAGCTCACCTCCCTAGTGCTCTGGCCCACGTGATGGAAAATACAAGCAGATCTGTTCCAGCAGCTCAGGGTTTGGATACAGTGCTGCTGACCGGGCGGGGGGGGAGGGGCGGAAATTACATGTGAATTAGTGGAAACACATTTGGTTGTATTATTAATGGAAAATAGCAGGCTTTTCCAATTTAGTCCTCTTTGCTGTTCATTTATCATTGATAAACCCATTGTGGTTTCTATGAAGTGGCCCGTGTCATGGGCACAAATCACAGCTTTTCCCCCCAGTGTTCATTTCACTATTATTTCAATGTTTAAAACAAAGGGATAGAAAGCAATTAAGAATATTTTCACCTATAAACAAGCTACTTCAAAGATAAACCATATATTAGCATGTAGAATGAGACATAAGGTAGCATGGAGAGCAAGTTTTCCATAAACATTATATAAATGTAAACATTTTACATGAACATTCATGAAAAACTAAGGTGGGAAAGGGTGAATTAATTGAAAACCAGTTTTACCTTCAGTTAGTTTAAGTAACGTATCTGTACTAGCTATCAAAATTTCACTCTGCTTTCTCTTTGAAAACTATTTCTACTTCTAAAACCCATTTCCAATGCTCTTGTGCATGCCCTTCTACCAACATATTTTCAGAAGGGTCAGAGGTGGCACGAATTGTCATCGAGGTTCCTTTTAATCTGCCTTGAAAGGCTTCTGCAGACAGCAAAGGACACGATCCCTCACTCCCAACCAGCTGTCCCCAGGAGAGGGCTATGCAGAGTTGGATCCTCGATAGCTGGCATGATCTGCCTGTCTTGACCACTTCTGTTGCTTCCACTGGGCAGCAGTTAACTATGCAAAGCTCTGAGGGACCCTTTTGCAAGGCAAATGCCATCGCCTTTTTACTCACACGGCATTGTCAGCACAAGGGTAAGTGTTCCTCTGCTTTGGGGAACGTGCCACTCTGCCTGCAACCAAATACATCGCGAACCAGCAGCAGTGCTGTGGCTCCTCCTCCTTGACACCTGTGTCGTAAGAAAGAGATGCTAAACCTGCTTATACAAATTCTCAATTATTATGTTGTTTCCACTGTCTTGATAAAAATGGGGAGCAGGGTTTTTTACCCTGTTAATGAGTGCTCTCTGAAAGCCAAGGGGAGTTCTTTCCCCAACTCAATTACATTTTGTTTGGCTCCATAGTAAGTACAGGACATTTTTACTTCTGAAGAATATTGGTTTCCAAGATAGCGAATAATTTTTGCTCAGCTAATTCTTATCTGAGTGAGAGAATATATAAAATACAAAGGCTACAGGAGTGGAAATGACCATTGGCTATTTATATCATGGCAGAAATCTGTCATCTTGGTGCTCTGAAATGGGGAGCCTTGAGTTGTGCCTTCTGCGTGCTCACAAGAAAACAGGGTGTACAGAAAGGCGAAGCTACTGCTGACTCCTATGGGTACCTCCACACTGCACAACACAGTACATGCCAAGGTCCTGAATGCAGTTCCAGAGGAATGGGTGTTAAAAATCACAGGCAAAGTGGTTCCTTAGGCTGCTGTGGGGCTGCCTCTGCTTTTGGAAGCAGGGCTTACTTCATTCCTTCATAGGTCCCACTGCTCCTCAGGCTCAAACACAGCCCTGCCTCGTGTTGCACCCAATGAAACGTCTGAACACAGCCAAGCAGTCAGTACATTTAAGCATGGGAATAAATCCCTTGTCTGCCAGTCATCTACATACCTCTCCTTGTAACATCAGCCGAACTGCTCCACTGCGATTGCCTGCTTGAGGCACCACACTCTCCCCTTCCAAAACCCACCCCACTTGGTTTCATAGGCTAGTGGCTGTTAGATGGGAAGGCCAAAGTGCTTCCTTAAAAAGCACAAAGGGGAAAAGGAATCTGTGCTTATAAACAGAGCAGCTGTGATTAATGAAATACTTCATTCAAAAACCTCTCCTTTTTTCCTAAAGTCTAATGCCACTTCGCACATACAGCTGGCAGCTCACAAAAGCCCCCTGGTTCATCTCTTTATAAAACAGTCCTCTGCTTCTTGTTCCACAAGTCACTTCACTTGCTCACAGAGAAATGTAGTCTTTATGGAAAAAGGGATATTACATTATCCTATTTTGAGTCTGATCCTCCTGCATGCATAAAATTCAGTGGGAGATATATTCACTGGCTGCAAACGGAGCAAAATGGAGCCTTTATTGCAGGTTTCTGGGAAAGGCTTTTCCCTGTAACTACTCTCCATCCAGACAGACAGCCATAGGCAGACAGCAGTAACCTACCAGTAATCGTAATTCAGGAGTCAGAATTTGACAGTATCTGCTATAGGAGCACATCGGCTCGTTTAACAGGATGGCAAAGAAATACGCAGAGCAAAACATAGCAACAATTATTCCTGAACATCTGAATACGGTGTGCTGGTTTGCATCTTAGCCGAGGGAAAACATGAAATCTTGCATCTTAAAGCCTTCTTGAATTGTGTAGGCAGGAAAGATGCATTGATGGAATGTGCTGCTCGCATGATTTACCTTGCAAGGCAGAAAATTTCCTGTCTCACCAGAGAAACCTCAAGGTTCTTGACACAGAACACTATACTTTTTTTTTTTTTTTTCTGGAAGGAGCAATGAAGGAAACCTATGAAGCAATTTCTGCATTGATTTCCTCCAAACTTGCTGACCTGAGCTCTGCATCCCCCCAAGTAAAGTAACAGAAGGAAGTGTTGCCATGCTCTGAAAACCTGACTCGTATTGTTCTAAATAATTACAGATTGGATCACAGGTCACCATGCTGCTCACCCTCGATTCTTCACTTGGGTGCCTGAAGTCAGCCAGAGGCACCTGAGCCCAAAGACCTTGCCACATCCAGGATGCTTGAGGCCCATTTTAAGGGACTTTAGGAGGTAACTCTGCTTCCAGGGCTACCTTGCAGAATATGTGAGGACAGCAAACTCTCCCCACTACAAAATACTTAACAGCAGCACAATCACTGTTAGTGGGGCTTGGCAGAACACAGTTTTATCAAGTTCCACACTGAAAATTCCAGAAGCTACCACCACCCACTAAAGGTATATTTAATTTTCCTCCATGCTGTTCCAGAGCGAAGTGATATCTTTCTCCTACAAAGATTCTTTGCATAAAGTGAGAAAGGCAGCAGACCTTCACAAATTGGAGCCTTAGTCTCTCTCTGACTTTCCATTCACTAATTGGATTCATACTAGTTTAAAAATGTCAGACGCCCTTTCCCAAAATGAAGGAGAAATCTCACTGGCATCTTACTTTGGCTGAAAAATGACAGGACTACAAAGGAGGACATCACAGCTCCTATATCTGTTTCATCAGTTCCAAGAAGCCTGTGTCTGAGGTGGAAGCACAGCTGCTCCGCTTCTTTGTTGTGTCACTCTGACAGAACTAAAATGGATTTCTTTAGAAATCAAAACAAAAAACCCCATACAAAACTCGGAGGCCATCCACATAGCCGTACTAAGTTAAAGACAAAAACCACATCAAAAAGGCTTGAAATACTTTTTAGACAAGCACTAAGACTGAGCCCTAAAACCTTTAAAAGTTTTTAAATCCTCATTGGCGCTGCTATGTAAATGCTGGCAACATCAATTATATTTACAGTTAGAAGACATTTGGAAATTTCATTGAAAATATCCTGAACCAATTTTTGCAAATCCAAGCCAGAATCTGCCTGTGACCCTGGGGAGTATGCTGCAGAGACAGAGATGCTGGATGCTGCACTGGTGATTCCAGGTTTATAAGCACAACAGAACAGGTTCCCAGTTGCTGTACATGGCCTTTAATTCCTCCAGCAGAATCAGGCCTGAAATGCTACCCATGTACGCTGTCCTTAAATCAAGGTGAAAATATACATAATGTAGGATTGAATTGGTTTTAAACTGGTTATTCTATGCTGCTTTTCTGCCTTCTCAGTCTACAACTGGATGAAAAGACTTTTTTACTCCCAAAGCCTGTTCCTATCTCCAGCTTACTCCCTTTAAAATTTGCTAGCAGTGATCCTGCCTCAGACACAGCAGATGTGACCCCAGTATACCCAGATTTGGGTTACCCATATGTCTTAGGATAGGAGACAGATAGAGGTGTGTGGCTATCACCCATTCAAACAACCTTTATATATATTCTTCAGAAGCAGCAACTTCATTTATAAACTCTAAACCAGTTGTTCAGTGCTGTTTAGAAATTATCTAAAAAAAAGAAGTCATAAGTAACCTCTAATTTTCTAAAGTAGTAGTGAGACAGCAGCTTCTGTTCTGGCAACCATTGAATTTAGCAGAAAACAGGCATTCCACAAATATCAGCAAATACTTTCAATTTCTTAAGCAAACAAAGCAAAGAGCAGACTGATCAAAATCCATTTACCTGTTAAACCAGTCATCTGTATAGCGGGGGTAGGGGTAGGGATCATTACTGCTGAAGTCATAGCTGGCTTTGGCATTCTGCAAAACACAAAGTAGTTCAGTAAGTCAGAAGGAAAACCAGATATGCAGGGCAAAGTGGAACACAAATTGAAGGGGAAGCTGAGTATCATTAGCAAACTTTGCGCTCTGCGTTCTGCAAGATGTGTCTGGATGCAATCCAGTCCCTGTTGTGCCGTGCCACTTCCCACGCCGGCAAGCCTGGAGAAAGATGCTTTCTGGAGCGCAAAGCCTCCCGTGGAACATTAGTATTTTCAAGCAGTGTGGCTAATTGTGAAGTGGTGCGAGAGCTCTGGTTACTAGGGAGGGACCAAAACTTACATGATGAGTATTTTGGTGCTACTCTACTCAGTGTGGCAGGACAAAGGTCCTATTTTCCCAACAGTGGTGGAAGTGACCAGGTGCTTGGGTGTTCCATTATAGAATTATTTTTGCAAAACTCAGCTGTGGCTCTACAACAAGCAGTCAGATTTTTAAAAGAATGTGGATTTCTCAAAATTCAAATGTGAAAACTGCATTGATGGTTGGCGTATACGCTTGAAAATTCCTTTGCATATTTTCTTGGTCCTTCTGTTGTCTGAACAGTTTCACAAATGCAGCTTTTCAGGCGCTTTTGAAACTGTCATCCCATGTCTTTGCTTTTCATATGAATCGAAATCATCCCTGGTTTTTGCCCTATCAGCAAAGTTAAGGACACTCAGCAACTTTCTGATGCTATATCTGAGAAGCAAATGGAAAGTTTCAGAAAGTCAAGTGCCATCTTCTTTCTTCTCTCTTAATGAAAAAAATAAAGGGTGACTGAAAATTAAGCTTTTAAAAAATATTTAGAGGCTTCTTTTCAAGTGTATGTTCACAGAGCTTGTACTTTAATAAACCCCATACTCAAGGAACAGAATTATGTTAATTCTTAATTAATGTGTACTTGTATTCTTTTTATGTTTTGGCTGAGCATGCTATTGAACATAATTTGAGACTCGTCTGTGAATAGCTTTGCTCCTAAAAACATTCCCCTTCAGCAGATTCTCAGTTCCTGGGGTACAGGAATAGACAGTCCACTGGAAGCACCAGAGTCTTTAGGTTTTGCATTCAAAACCCCTAACTCCCAAAAACTTATGCCAGAATGAAATGGGGAAAATACTGCCCGTGATCTTTGGAGGGTAAAACTAAGTATCTTTTGAGTTACTGTACAGTGACTTTGTTTGGGTGATGTATCAGAAAGCTTGGTTGTTTATATTCAGCATGGAAAATAACTATTTTGCAGCATTTGAATGGGGCAGAGATTTGCAGAATGCCTGTCATGTGGCTTGATGTTGCTCTCCAGCCCAGACAGAGGTCAGTCCCTCTATGAGTGTCCTTACTGTTCTCTCTGTATCTCTAAACTGAAGCCCTGGTTTTCAGCCTGAAGATGCCTTCCAGTAGTGTCAGCTAGAGCCATAAGTTCTCAGTGCTTCTTAGTCTCTGTGCCTAGGTGCATGTGTAAATTTACTTCTTTTAATTACCACAACTGCTTATACAACACTTTGAATGGCATAGATTTGTATCAGCTAAGAGCAAACAGAACATGGCTTTTCAGCCAGAGAAAGAAGAATTTGATAGCGGTCTATAAATCCCGAATAGCACAGAGAAGTTGGACAGGGAATTGTTATTTACTACTTCTCATAATACAAGGACTAGTGGGAATCCATAGAAATTACCAGAGGGGAGATTTAGAAGCAGCAGAAAGCAAGAAGTACTTTTCCACAGAACATGTAATGAGTTACAAAATTCATTGCCTGTCAGCAATACAGAGGTTAACAGACTGAATTAAATAAAAAAGAGGTTATAGAAATTAATAGAAGATAGACCTGGAAGGAGTAGCAGATGTTGCGCTTCCTTCTTCTCCAACAGTCCATAAAACAGTGAATGCTAGAAGCTGGGAGACCATAATCAGGTAGATACCAAAGTCTCTGACTTGGTGACCATACAGTTCCCCAAGCATCTGCTACTGGCTGCTGTTGGAGGCAGGAACCTGAGCCAGAAGTCTTTGGGCCTCATGCTGTGCACCTGGCAAAAGCCATGTGGCACAGACATCCCATCTCAATGCAACAGAAGGAGTTTGGATTCCGCAGTCTCCCGGGGAGCTGTGACAAGGATTTGTGCAAGAGCTCAGGTTTCATCCAATGCATGGCAGTAGAAAGAAATGAGCTTGTCAACAGAAGATCCAACCTTGCTCTTTATTAATGAGAGCAGTATCTACTTCTAGCATCTTTATTAATGAGAGCAGTATCTACTTCTAGCAGAACAAGCTGGAGAACCACATCCTGTGGTAAAGTCAAAGTAGAAATGATGACTTGGAATAATTTAATCAGCAGATAAAACCTACTCTGTCACAGAGTCTATCCTGGCAACCTTTGGAGAGAAATGCATTTCAATCACAAATTAAAGAAGTTTCTCACGCTGCTGCCTTGGACTAGACATGGCCTGGAAACTACACGGACTGCAAATAACTAAGCTAAATTCCAGTGGTTTCAGATCGTTTCTTTCAGGTAGGTGTGGTCTAACTCAGTACAAAATGTAATTAGTTCAGTATATTGCCAGCTGCTTTTTTTCCATTAGAACTCCTGTTGTCACCCTAAAAATATTGTACGGGTGAGAATTAAAGCTCAGTCGTGGATCAGTTGTGGTTTTTCCCCCCCCATCTGCAAAAAATGCAATTCTACTTACTGTCATATAAAAGAGTAAAGTAACTTGGCAAAAAATAAAGCCCCTTGCATTCCAGCTTGTCCTCAGATATCAAGAGGGGCTGGGGGTGGCCAGGTGATATCCAATTTGGAGCCCCAAGTCCAGTTGTGTTCAATATATTGACCCACCACGCTTCGGATGCACTTGACAGTGTAGTGCACTTCCCATCCGTGCTCTACGGACTCCCACAGACAGACTTAAAGTGTTTGGTGGTGCCCAAGAAGAGATGTTTGTGGCTGGCTACATGAGCAGTGCAGTTTACTGACGCACCAGGAGTACAGGTTCTTACGGATTCCCAGTGATAAGTATACTGGCTGCAAAAGCAGGTGCAAGTATCAGGATTATGAGTAACACAGCCTGTCTACAAAATGCATTAAGTTAGGAAAAAACAACCAAAACCAACTCTGTAGAGATTTCTAAGTTTTCCTGAGGAAGCACCTGGAATAATACCTAAGGTAGTTGCCCGGTCTTCTTCTCCTGAGAGCAACTGAAGCCACCGATCTCAGGCACTAATCAGACTGCAGTCTAGCCTTAAGACGAGCCACTTAGTCTGCTGTTAGAACGAGGTGAATCCCATCCCTCACGTTCTTTAGCAAAACCAACAAAGCAATGTGAACCTGTTGTTTATCAGTCGCCATCTATACACAATTATTTATAAAGTATTGTATTTAAGGCATATCTCTATTTTTTTCTTTCTAGCCTCTACCCTCAATAAGTTGCCATCAGAATAGTACTGAATCAGGTGATGACATCCTTTCAATCATTTGTCAGGTAATAGCTTGTATACTATCATATGAATAGATTACTTTTGCCTGTGTGTAAAATTCTGCTTTCCTTAAAAATAAGCTTAGACTGGCATTTTCCAAAGAATTGCCCTGTACTTTTACAAATACATGCAGTAAAATCTTCCGTGCAAAGCATCCGTTACGTAAAACACGGCCATAACAATAAATCAGTTGTCCCATGTGTTTCTCAGATCTGTAATGAAATTATGTACCTTGAATAATGCAGCAAGCCCCTGAAGTGTAACTCACATAACCTTCTCTTTCTCTCCATAACTCAAGAAATGTGCCTACGCTCACATGCTAATCCAGAAGACGAACAATGGAAGACACATGTCCCGCTGGTCACAGTCTGATTCTATTCATGACGTTAAAGCACTGGTGAATTTAGCCCAGAGATTTGTATCTTTTAGAAGACAAGAAACATTTTTAGCACAGGTAGCATCTGGTCTTACCCTCTTCAAGCAACTGCAAATCCTTAGAGATCTGAGGCAGAGAGATACCTTTTGCTTGTTTGATTTCTTTACTGAGCCAAAGAGCAAGCAAACCCCTGGGCTCAAATTACAACATATAACATCTCGGAGAAACCGCACTAAAATAACACCCAACGTCAGGTGGTGGGAAAATGAAATGCGGTTTTGTACACACAAGCTTAAGAAAATGGAACGTGCTCACCAGGAGGCAAAAAAAGGAGGCAACGTGGTATTTTGCCTAGGAGAGGTGCTATAAAGCTTAAAGGTCAAGTAATGAAAAATAGAGGCACTGTTGCTAAATCGGTAGTCATACAGTAAGCCCTCTCCTCTCTGCCATGGGAAGCATGCTGTTCTTTTTTGTTTGGGTTGTGGGGTTTTTAAAATGGAAATAAAAACCCCCGAAACTTCTTAAATATCTCTGCCTCTACATGAAACTAATTTACGTGTCCTGTGTTACTATCCAGCAAATTCAGAGCTGCGTTCAAGACCTTGTCAACACCAAGAAGACAGCCAAAAAGCCATGGGCTGTGTTCAAAATTACTAACCTTAAAGAGCAAATTCACTGCTGGTGAATACTGTTATCTCCCTACAGAAACCTAAGACTTTTACCCAGTTCTTAGAGGTACAGCATAAAAGCAAAAATACTCAGCCATACACCACCAGCCAGGTCGTGAATGAGGAATAAGATAGCTGCACACTTTTCTGCCGTCTCTCCTTCTCTAGACAGTCACCAAATAATACATCAGGGCATCATTTGAAATGGATGGGCATCATTTGAAATGGATGGTGTAGAGAAGTATGTTTGGTCCTGAAAAATACCAAGGTGCCCTTAAGACCTCCTGGTATTCCAGTTTCAGCTATTCAGTAGAGGCTCTGCTTGGCCACAGAACAAGCAAGTAGAGAGCACGCTGCAATGGTAATTTAATTTTTTGTTATCACTGGACAAGTTCTTACTTCAATTTCCTCAACATGCATCAAGAATCTGGGATTAAGTCAGAAGAAAAACTAGGGGAATTACAACCAAACCTACTACAAACAACAGGTGACTACAGCTTAATTTAACACAGTAAAACTAGTTGAGATAAAATGATTCTGGTAGTCCAGTTGTGAGAATTTAGGAAGATATGTGACTTCTTATTTTACAAAGCTGATTCATTTTTTTACTGCTTAGGTTTAAAAACAAACAAACAAAAATGCAGCTGAAAAAAACCCACGGATCCTCATCTGAACATTTCTATTTATCTTCATTAAGTTAGCATTATTTTTAAAGTTACTTATGAAGAAAAACAGCTTCACTGAGATCACCTTACATTGCCTTTTTTTTCTACAATGTCACAAACCCTTTAATTTAATTTTTTTTTTTTTCCACTAATTTTCTTCCTACTTCACTCTCTAGACAAAATCAGAAAACCACCATGAGTTACATTGCCATCTGGTGCTCTTCAGCTGGGGAGCATCTTCAAAAAGAAAGGCTGTGGATAAACAAACTTTATTTCCCATGGGGATAAAGCACCTGGACAACAGAGCAGTTATGCATAGAACACACAAAGAGCAAAGCACAAACTTTTTCAAGCTTCAAAGACCATTAGAAATTATCAATTCCATTCTTAGGTACCAAGACTGCTGAATGTTTTCCCAGTAAACCAAATGGAACTCCAAATGCAAGACCAAATACATCTAGGTAAATACCATCTAACTCTCAGCAGCTGTTCGCTCCTGCTTGACTCAGAGGAATATAGTCAAATAGGATAAAAACAGAGAACTGCAAAACCTCAGAGAAAATTCTAAGTGAAGAATTATTCTTTTTTTTCCCCCCCTAACAATTTTTTTTAAAATGAAACTATCTTATTGAAATACCCTCCATTTCATCTGCCCTGCGTCTTCACCTGGCATAGGAAAAAGCATAAGAAATTGAGACAGGCATAAGACTTTATTTTAAAAAGCAAGAAGCCACATGAACTTGTGCTTATAATAAAGATGCTGCTTCACAATTCACCTCTTGGCATTCTGAGCCTGCTCCACAATTTTCAGGTTGATGGGGAAGAAACCTGAAGCACATCACCAGTTTTTAATTACTCAGAGCCAGAGCTCTGAAGGCAAAAGCAAGTTAATCTAAAAAAAAGAAACCAAACCAAACCAAACCAACCTATTTCTGCTCAGCCAAACGTTCCTTATCTTCTAGAGGGGGTGTGCAATAATCTTTAAACTATACCTACAACATACTATGGGGATATTGAAAGTCCACAGGGGAGCATATTGCTAAGACAATAATAATAGTAAAATTAAATTAATCAACTTGTTACTGTTAAAGATTTTCAGAGCACGTAGTAAATTTAAAGCTTTAAAGCTTCAGACAGTGGAATGAATCCTTGATTTCTTTAATTTGAGGGGAAAAAAAGAGAAAGAAAATGTCATTGAGTGGCTAGAGATATATCAGACATTGGATTATTTTATCATAATAGCAAATACAAATTGTGCAATGACTTTTACTGAAAAATTCAGTGAACACGCATTTCATCTGGACTTAGTGCTTGATTTTATTACAAACCCGGCCCACGTTCCCTTTCCAATACATGAATTTTTTCCGCCCTTCAGATAGTTTGGTTATGTATTAGTGTGACCTACTGAAATTGAGAGACTAATAGAGGTATAAAGCTGGCAGCAGAGAAATGAAGTTCAGGTCCATTATTCACAGTTCTTTTCCTGCATGAAATAACTGACAAGTTTGTCAGTACATCAAATACGTGTTGGGTGCTGAGCTGCAGTCAAGGTTGTGTTTGCAGTAGTTTGATGGCAGTCAGTGCTTACAGCCTCCTGGAGGGATGAGCTGGAAGAGATGGGGAGCTAAGCCCTCTTGCTCCTGTCAATGAGCCCAATCCAAAGTATATCAAAATCTGCTCTCCCACCAAACAGAGCAGGTAGGATTCAGATCATACCCATCATAAAGGTCTCGTAAGTGGCAATTGGTGAATAAGGGACATATTTTTCCATCAGTGTAACAAAATCTATAGCTCAGTGTTTTCAGTACAAACTCAAGGAGTCATTCGAATCCAGTCATTTAGCACGACATGGTCTGGGCGAAGGGCTGGCTGCCACTTGCTCTGGGAGAGAAAACACTTCCCTGCTGTCATGTGTAGCTAGCAGGCGTCACCACCCACATCGCTCTCTGTGAGCGCAAAGGCATCGCAGTCAGAGCCATTAAAAATGGATTAATTATCAGCAAAGCTCACAGCAAAGTGCAGGAATAGTAGGCATGTGGTTATAAAGGCTTCCATAACACAGACTTGGCAGGATATTAAGGGTGATCGCTTGACCAGGCTACACCAGTCTATCGGTGCAAAAGCAGGCAATCCGTGCCTTTGCAAAGAGGGTAATCAAAATGGCTTAGATGGTCTGGGGAGGTAGCTACAATGGGCAGACCTGGTCTGTGGTGGTTGTGGAGACAGTAGGACAGGGAGAGCTATTCTGGTGATACAGAGGAACTGAAAACAAGAACAGGCGAGACCCAGAAGTGGTTCTGTATTTTTCTTCTGAAAGGTTTCTCAGCTGACAAGAGAAAATAACATTAACAACTGCTCAACTGATGTTTCACCTAAATTGTATGAATATGGAAGAAGACGAATGGACACCTCTAAGTGACCTTGTAGGTGAATCAAAAGGAGGCAAAGATTTCAGAGACTGAAAAATTGTAATGCAAACTATTATCTAAATTTCTTTTGTCATAAAAAAAAAAACAAATACAGATTGATTTACATGCCTTAGCATTAAAAGGTCTTGAAGAACTATTCTGTTTGATGCCAGCTGCCTGCTGCCCTTACTAGCATAGTTTCAAAGTATCCCATCAGAGAATTAATAACGTGACTAATATCTGACGAGACATGCTGGGTTCTCAGGAATTTTAACAGAACAAATTATATGCTTTTACATTCATTAGAAAGTTTGCCTTGTTTATTCCATGTGGAATCAGCAAAACCAATGGACATCTAAATCCAAAATTTCAGGGAGAGAAGGTGAGATCTTCAGAACAGACATTGTCATGTAAATCCACACATACCACATTTGCAAGTGTTTCTGCTTTTAAACAGTACATGATCAGTCCAGGTTCTTCTCTTAAAGACTAGTACATTTGATCACAGCTAATGTTTTCGTAGTAATGCGATTCATGCAGGACGTGTAAATTCAAGAAGTATCCGAGACATCATAAGGTGGCTACAAGAAAGATTCACAACTACATCACTCAGACTTGGTATCGCTGTTGACTAAGTGCCACTGAATTAAAGTGATTTAGTTTCCCACAAGAAGTAATTCTAAAAAGCATGTGCTAGCATCGAAATTACGAAGTCCTTGAACACAGCACAGCCCGTGTGCTCTCCTTTGCACATGTTCAAAGTGAGATCATCTCCTTTAACAAAATCCAGACCACGGCTTGCCTGCAGAACATTTCCAGTGATCCCCGATCTACATCGAAGCTTCAGTAAGGACAGCACAGGGAATGTGAGACTGAGGTATGCTCTACCATACCCATTTGACTGTCACCAAACAACAGCTACATAGCACTGGAAGTAGCTGAAATTTCATCAAGTCCAAGCTTCTGTTCTACAGTAAAATATGTTATACTGTGCAGTCATGTTTCTACAACTCTTGGTATTGTTATCTGCTCAGCTGAAGCTAGGAAGCCCATGCTTCTTACTGTGATGATTAAAAAACCCACAGGAATACACAGTAGAACAAACATTACAAACCTGTTATACTTAAGATCTGCCAAATTTCTGACTGCTCTGAGCTTAATGGAATAACTACCAGTGACTTCAATAAGGCCAACATTTTATTAGACATTGTGCACTGCTATTCTGTTACCCTGTAAGAGACATTCGTTATGCTTATTGCTTCTGTTGGGGACACAACAGAAATGAAGAATGTTATATTTAAATCAAAGCAATCTGAAATAGGGCAGGCATTAAAAAATATCTACCACCTACACAGCTACTGAGAAGTAAAATATTAATATGGAGAACGTAAATGCATACAACAATGCAAGGCAAACAACTATGTCAAGACAAAGTGTCAGAGCAGGAAAAAATGAATTAGTTTCAAATGAACCAAATCTGTTCACAGGTGAAGCGTTTCAAGTATTGGAGATTATCTGCATCGTTTAGGCTATTACAGTTTCACAGCAGAAAGTGGACTCCTTGTGTCTCCCTGCTCTTTTCTTCTGCGAGTTTGACTTATCCAAAGGGCTAAGTCAAAACTCACCTGTTAAAACCAGTTGCATGCCTACTAGTTTACAGTGAGCTTGAGACTCTCCTTGCCAAAATCATCACTGGGCCTGAAAGTCTCTCCCTAACACCTGTCAAATTTTGATGAAGCTTTGTGAGGTACCGGTGTTCCCCACATGCACCATCCAATTCTGAGCTCCCTGGTGATACCTTGGTAGCCAAAATGTAACCACAGGACGAATTTAATGAAGTTCCGTTTCAGTGCTGATGGATATGTAGGGATTTCAACACTGCTTAGCATCTTAGCCAGTATGAGCAGTTAAAATAACTCTTCTTTGAAAATCAGAAAAAAAATTTTTAAGTTTTCAAATGGAAAAAAAATCTTCAAAAATGTTTTTGCCTTTTTTAACCCAAAATGTCTTTGGGGAAACAGAAGCTCCTAATTTCATGTTGTTGAACTTGGTTTTAAAATTCCACAGTGTGCACTGCCTTCATGGGACCGTATTCTCCTAAGTGGATCATGCACCTGAGTGGGATTTTGGTACTGATGTTTTAATTCAGCATGTTCTAGAAGTCAAATATTTAAAATGAGGTTGAATTGATCCAAAATAAAAATATTTCACTTTTATTTTCCTGTGGTCACTTTGATTTTATAAACCACTAATCTTTACTAGGAAAAATATTGTTCTAATGGAAGGTTTCTGGCCAGTTCCAAAAGTTAATTAGTCTGCAGGAAGGGAGGTGATAAGAAAAATAAACCAAACAAAACTCAAACAAAAGAAAGCAGTGCCAGGCCCCTCCATGGCCTAATATATGAGGACTAATATATTTCCTCTACTTTTCTTGTCCAAATGAAAGAAGAAAATATTTCCTAAAAATTTACTCAGAGAAACCCTGGAGAGAGGCACAAGCTAATTTCAAAAGCTCCAGCCAGAACTGATGCAGAAACATCCTCATCTGCTCTATTCCACCAGTGTGAGTTTCTCATTCCAAGAATCTTAATTTACTTTCCACGGATGATGCCTTAAGTGAAAATTAATACCACTGCTTAATGATTGAAGTGATTAACCACCTCGCACTTTCTCAGTGTGCAGCTGATTAATTAAGTACATTGATTATAGAGAAAAATAAATGCTGCCGACAATGTGTGGTCTTCAGCTTGCATAGTGAGTGTCTTTGGCACCATCTCGCATTGCACGCACAACAGGCACACATCTAACTTGAAGATTATCCCTTTCAGGTGGTTCTAATATAGAGTAAAGCTGGAAACTTTTTGCAGCATTCACGGTTCTGAAAGTAATCTCAGGCAAATAAAACATGTTAGTTTCTTTCTGATTCCAAAGGAATGATACTTTGAGGATATTTTTATAGCCAGTATAAATCGGTGGGTCCCCCTGAGGAGGTCAACATCAGCGGAGCAATGCCAGCTCCAGCTGTAGAGAGGGTGCTAAGCACCATGCCCCAGAACTTCTCAGACATTCAGGGTCCAGATCTCTCATGATGGGCTTTAGCAAAGCAGTTAGCATTAACAGCTTTCCATGTGAGAAATCTAGTTTTCAGCTGCAAACACAGCTCTGTATGTGACACAAATCATCTCTCTCGTTAAGGTAATCACACCTCCTTCATGAGCTGCAGACTCCTTTGCAGGAAATGCCTATTTCTATATCCTCTGGCCATATGAAATAACCCAGAGGAGAAAGAGTCTTCGAATTCTGCTATTTCATCTTTTTAATTTAGTTGAAAGCTAGAGGGCTGTGATAAAACCTATGATTACAAAACGTTTTTATCTATCATGAAGTAAGAAGACACTGACATTTCCTTTACACAGCACCGTGGCTTCTCTCTCCTGTTAGCAGTGCTCATTTAAGTAGCTATGAGGCAGGGAAGAGGAGCTGTACAGTCATCTTATTTAGGCTTCAGTACATGAGCACCACTGTGACATGTACCTGCAAAAACAGTTACTGCTGGGAGCAGGGGAGGTATTTCTGCAGGACCCCATTATGTTTTCCAAGATGTGAAACATTTTCTGTATGTGACAAACCCAGGACACCCTTCCAAGTACACAGAGAAGCTTATTTGCCTAGCTAATCTTATCAGAGGAGGCATCATCTCTATTTCAGCCTTTCATATGTTCAGAGAAAAAAACAGATTGCACAGAACAGAGAGATGAGACCAGAAGCTGATCCTGTAGAGAATCACAGCAAAAAAAAAAAATCACCAAGTCTGAAACAGAGAGCTTCATTCTCTTCCCAGTAAATTTTAATATATGCAGATGAAACTTCATTGTCTTTCATCTCATGAATGATCAACTTCCAAATGCTAAAACCAGTCCCTTAGCCACCAGAAGTCACCTGAGCAGTATGAACAGCCCAACAGAAGGCCATCAGTTTCGGTTGCTAAGGCATCAGTCAGCCGGGCATTTAAACACTTGATCCATCCTTCTATCCTGGCCAAAGAGAGGTTTCATTTTGTCTCAACTGCTTCTTGGTGAAATTTCTGCCACAATCTGCTTTCACAGCACCCATCAAACAGTGTGCTTACTGAATTTTCGGTGTTAGTAGAAGGATATATTGTTAAAATAATCCCAGATTTTGCTTGATAACTTTTAGTTGTTACGCTAGTGTTTTATTTTAGAAACCCCATTAGCAAAATTCCAACTCCAAAGCAGCACCAAAATAAAACAAACGAAACCAACCAACCCAAAATCCAATTAGCAATGCGTTGAAACATCTGAAACAGTTTATTCTGCTATTTATTTTTTGATAATGTAAGTGATATTCCACTCAACATTGCAATTAAAAATCGGTACTAGCAACAATGGCCAGCGACGCAGAGCTTGCCCATAAAATACCTTTGATGGATTAGCAGTAAAGGTTTCTTGAAATCAAGTGTCTAGTGCATATGCTCAATAAACCTCTGAACCACAGCAGGAAATAGCAGTGGAACTGTCCCAGGCTCTCTTGAAAATCACATTGTAGAAACTGGATCTCGTAAAACAAACTGAAATCATTAGCTGACACTAGGCAAGGATGAACCTGACTCTGTTACGGTTTGACTTCATGTCCCCTGTGGATCCCCTGGGCTGATATTAACGACAGGGCAGAGACATCGGGAGCTTTTCACGGTCTTCAGACAGTTTCAAACAAATTTCAGTCTTGGAAGGGGAAGATTTTTCTTGCCACCAGCTAAATGTGAACTCTGTTTGACTTGAGCAATCACATCAGCTGCGATTTCTGTGGGGCAGATCATCAGGGTAAAAGCAGCACGGTTCGAGAGAGGTCAATGGAGTTCGTCAACTTACAAAACCCCACCTTCAGGCCCTGGTGATTTTAGTGGAGATACTGATGATTTACACTGGCAAATCATTGAGATCAGGCTCACGGCCTCCAGAATAATTTGCCAGTCCTTTTGGTAGCACGCAGGGAGGCCAAGGCATGCTCAGAAATTCGTGCTAATGATGGAAACACAGACTTTCTGCATGAAACAAGATCCTTTATGCTGCTGCTAAGCTTCGCTGCACATACTGAAGTATATAACTTATTGCCTGTGCTACTACTGATTTCTTTAATGGCTGTAAAGATTATTCAAAGATGGTTTTGTTCCTCTAGCAAACAATGGAAATTGCAGATCATAACAGAATATTTCATGCTTATGTGATAATTATTCCAAAAATATGCTTCCGTTTGCCTCTCATCGAGGTGGGGAGAGCTGTTATCATATTAGCTGATGACAAGTTACCACAAGTTGTGAGAAAGTGCTTTCTGTTCAGAGATGTTGCCCAAGTGGAAAGAGAAGACAGGTAAGACCACCTGCTGTTCACAACTGAATAAGAAACGGTGGATTACAGAAAACTTGAATTAACTCCAGAAAGTCTCTCCTCATTCCTTACAAAGGGCCCTTTTTTGCTCAGCAAATCCTTTCCAGCGTACAGCTTGAGTGACAGCTGGTAAGAACTATGGAAGATGAAACATAAGGTTGTACCACAAAGAAATATGTTAGAGAGAAGAAAAGTCAGAGAGTTAGGGGAAGGACAGCAATGAAGTGCTGCTAGGATGACTGCATGTTTGCTTATGAATGTTACATCTGCAGAATTCCACACATCTCAAAACCTTTTCTCTTATCTGAGCATGTTGCTAAGAACTGCCGCGTGATTCTCATCTTATGTGTATCACTGCTTTGTAAAAAGAGTTACCTATTCACATAATCACATCCCAGTAAATGTTTGTTTGGTTCTCTTGCCCTCCCCCTTTCAGCTTTAGGCAGAGTTGAGACACTGAAACCAGCAATTTTTTACCCCTGAGTAGAGTGTCTTGATGGGATCCTGATTTTCCTCACTACTGCTAATCAGGGACAAACCCACTTACATGAGATGATCAGCTCCCTGCTGCTGTAAATGGGATAATGCGGCTACACTGACCTTCACCAACAGACAAGTCTAAAAGTACTTCAGTACAAACTGACATAAGAGAGAGAGAGCAGCTTATGGTTCTGTTTGTGGCACAAAAAAATAGATCTCAATTTCCTCTCAAGTTTTCCTTTAAAATAATGTACACCCCTCACTGCTGCTGTTCTCTTTTATTAGACACATCTAATATGCAGCCCTTGTTACGTCACTTCTCTTTCTAACTCAGATGCTGTATCTTGGAGAAGTCAGTCCTGAAAATTGCTGGCTTTGCGTGTATAGCCTGAGTTGAAAGAAAACTATGGAGTACATTAGGCTTCAGCATTTTAATTATCAGTTCATAATGAAGGGTTTTCTTTGTGGGGAAAAAAATAGTTTCCTGAAGGCTGAACCTCTGCAGGGTTTCCAAGGCTTGGAAGAAAATATTGATCGTTTGACAATGAGTCTCTCTGCATTCACAGTGCAGAATGGAAAATTCCAGCTTTGCCATAACCCCCTGATCCCAGAAAAGCGAGCACTGCCGCAAGCTGGGCAGGGCTGCTGGGAGAACAGTCCATTCAGCCCATGAGCAGGCACCCTCATTTCCATGTATATAAAGTGCCTTGAAAGGAGAAATGTACGATTCAAGCAGTAAAGCTCGGAAACTGCAAAGAAAAATATGGATAGAGGTGCATTTCATATGATAAGTCATAGTTCAGGAATTTTTAGGAGAAAATAATTTTTTTTAATTTTTTTTTTTCCTTTAGATAAGTCTTTCTCGTCCCTGACCCACCATTTTCTCTAAGTGCTAACCCACAGTGAAATATTCAAGCAAGAAAAACAGCAAGTCAAATGATACTGAGGAACCAATCCCAAGGTTTTCTATTTGAGAATGCTCAAGTGCCAAAGCCACCGCCTTTTGAGCATCTTTCTAATTGCTCCCAATTTTCCAAGCAAGATGTACAGACACTGCCAGGGTATGCAAGCATTTACACACTTGAGAAACATAAGCTTCAGGCTTTTAATTTCCTAAAATTAACAATATAACTTAAAGTCTGCCCCAAAGTGCAAATGCCCTGAAACCCCAAACCTGTGGTATAGGAGTTGTACAAACTGCAATTGCTAAGCCAGCCCAAAGCATGTGAACTGATTCCTTAAGAGACTTATTTTGTTGCCTTTTCACATCTAAACTGATCTTTCGTTCAGCTGAATTTAAGTCCTTGTCTTCAGTTCATGTCCCAATTACTACCTATGGGGAAAAAAAGGCCCTTGTGATCTCTGACACACAGTAGATGCTGTCAGAGCAGGATCTCCTAGGACTCGAGGAGGCCTGTGCAGCCTTGCAGTGAGAGGAGAGGCAAAGAGCAGGTGAACCAAGTCCTGCAACCACTGTGCTGTACTTGGGCGAGGGAGGGGATGGTAGAATTTAGCAGCAGGAGCAGAAGTCAACCTTGCCCTTCAGCTGGCCACCTCTGATTCACAGCAAGAGCAGCTGGCTCTGAGTGAGGAGATACCAGCAACTCTTACTGGTTACCAAGTCTATCCTTTTACTGGTTACCTTGCACATAATGTGCTCATTTAACAGCACCTTTCCTTGCTGTGTCCTCTGGTATATTCAGTACAGAACTAAAAGTGAACTGTAGGCAATAAAGATGAATAACACAAACTCAAGTCTGTTTTTTTTCTTTTCCTTCCCCCCTCCCCAGTGTTGTGACAGCCTAGAACTGCAGATTTCATATGATAGGTATGAAATTGTATTTCTGTTTCAGGAGCATTGGGGTGGTATCTCCTTTAAGACTGATCTTTCCGACACAGTTTCTGCTGCTCCTTTAATGATTGTCTTACCAACCACTCGTCCCTGTCTTTTCTCCCCTGTGCCTGGCTACTGATCTGCCCCGCACAAGCCATGCCTAATTCTGCATTTCCAGTGCCTTGACAATCTTCTTTTGACCCCCCACAGCCTGATCATTGCTCCACTTCTGGATCACTGCTTGCTTGGACAAAACCACTCCTACATAAACCTTTTCAGATTCGCAGCTCAAGATCAGTCTCCTCACAAGTCTTTCGCGACTGCCATGAAAGGCTTGTGGGCCCATGCCCACAGAGCTTTTCTTTTCCAGTTTTCACCCAATATTTCTTTTCTGAACTCTCAGATTTCTCTCCAGCTGCACTATTTTCTCATTTCTATCATCATGGCCGTGCATCGTCATGCTCTGCGACATTTGCCATTAATTTCTGGAATACTCACTATTGCCACTCTGAAAGCAATACATTTCTGCTAAGCCTGACAAATATTTATCCCCCAAACAGAAAATATTTTTAGAATTAAAAGAGAAATCACACTGTATTACTGAGAAATCTATTTTCTGTTTCTGAGCATGATCCTAACACGTCACTTGACAACAGAACTGTTCCTATTTGACATTATCTAAGATATGGTACACAGACTTTTTGCTTATTTGAAACATCATTTTTAGAACTAGAATATTCCCACGTACTTTGTCCATGCCTGCTGCTGAAAAGTTAAGAGTGTATGATTTGCTCAGATCATACTCTAGAACATAAGCCAAAGAGCACAATTCCTGCAAAGCAAAAAAACCCTGCCTTTTACAAACTTCTGTATCGGTGGTATCAATTTATGGGAACATCCGACTGAGTTATTGCTCTTGGGAGAGAATTTTGCAGTCAGGGCACAGGGCTTAATTACCTGCTATCAAGTTATGAAGCCAGTTAATAAGGAGTGAAACTGGCTATCCTGCACTTTACCTCTCTGATCAGCTATTTCCCAAATTCCTTGTCCATGTTCCATGCCTTAGCAGGGGACACGTAGAGTTGGGTTAATGGTCAGACTCAATCATGAAGGTTTTCTGCAACCTAGACGATTCTGTGATTCTATGATTGTAAGTAAACACCTTCTATATCCATTTTTTCTCTACCAAATGTGCTTTGCTACTTGCAACAACAAATAGATTATCATCACGTGCTATTTTCCAACTTGCAAGTACATTAAAAAATCATTGTCTTTCTCTCTTTTGAAGCTGTTCTATCTGAATGGCTGATGTTTTCACCAAAATTTCCAGTCGTCTTTGATCTTCTGGTCACTTAATTGCAATTGCAGGCTAAACCACAGGGCTCAGCTGAAGAAGCCTGGGTTTCCCTCAGGAAGCCACTCACTGCAGGAGAATTGCACGATCTAAAGCAGAGGCACTGCAACCCCATCCCTTGCAAGAAGCCACAGCTTCTGGATGCCCACTGCCTAACAGACTGCCACGAGCACAGCGTGAGAGCAGCGTACTGCAAAGGCAACCTACACTCCATGGGTGCTGGGAGCCCTCGTAGATGCCTGGAGACAGGAGTGCTAGTGTCAGTGGGGGTTGAGGAGAACGTGGAAAAATTAAGAAAGCTAAAAATCCCCTAGTCTGAAGGTTGAAAGCCTCAGGTAGGTTTGAGGAGCAATCAATTGACACAGCATGTGCTGAGAATATGCAATCTGCCCTGCAAACGCTTTGAAGCACTGGATCAAATAACCTGTTACAAAGGAATTAAGCTGTTCCTGGAGGTTTCAAAGGCTAATACATGCCTCGCCATAGCCCCCAGCTCCAAGGCCCTCCAAGTGACAAGTGCTTTCTGCATCTTAATAGCAGGACTTAGAGCCAATTCCCAGGTTACTCATCTCTGTCCTAAATCTGATATTGCAAGCTGCAGCTTATTTAATGTAAGGCAGCACTGTCATTCCTCCACAAAGAGCCTTGGCACCTTCCCATTCCTCGCACAGGCAGTCTCATTTTCAGTCTGCTTCTTCCAATGTGAAATGCACCATCAGTAAGATCAGCAGTTCAGCTGTACTGCTCTTCCACTCATTATGTAAAATTTTGTAGCAGAGGGGCTATAACAATAAGCAAATCCACATTTTACAGAAAAGGTCAGCATGTACTTACATAATTTGATGCAAGATCAGGATGCAGATAGTCAATTCCTGCAATAAATAAAAAAAAAAAGACAGAACAGAAACTGAAGGTTAAGAGTTTAAAAAAAAAAAAGGATTTTTCTAGTGATCACAGAACAAAACAAGATTCCTTTGTAAACACAAGAAAATGATGATGGCCAATAATACAAATGACTGAAGTGAGATTCCAGTTTTCACATGTGGACTTCCAACAGGTGTATAATTTCTTACGGACTCCCAGCTAGGAGTTTTCAATCACTCATTCAAAATTCAGGTGCTGTTGGAAAAGGTGAGCTCAGTTATAAAATTTGTTGACCTGTTTTGTAGACTAGATGATATTTACTTCTTAAGATTAGTTCAAATCACAACTTATCTTTGTCCTATCATCTCAAAACACACCCAAACCGACAAGATCAGTGAGCACTGGATCAGTACAGGATATAAAAAGGAACATTTTTAAACACTGAAAATTGCAAAGTAATTAGACAGAAAATCACCTAAACTAGATTTGGGGAGATCACAAAGGCAAACGTTTTGGATTACGTGTAAAAAAGAGACCTTTTAATGTTGGATTAGACAATTTTTGGCAAATATCTGAGCGCAGGCTTGGCACCTTGGTTGTGTGCTAAAGATTGGAACAGGGCAGCCGTGCAGAACGTACTCATTCTAAAGCATGGTATTTATCTGCATATGGCAAACATACAGATTCCAGTGGATGGTGTAACAGAAGCAGCAGACCTACACCTAGATGGGATAAGCTGACTTATTATGGATCCAGTTAAAATGTACAAAGAAATGGCCACCGATCTGATGTTACATTTTGGTCATTACTCTGCCTTGTGTCTCCAACCACCACGCTATTACATGCTCAATTTTACCTGCAAAGAGAATCTCGTTTTATGGCGGTTATTCTGATGAAACCATTACCTCGCACTATGCAGGGTCCTTAGCACTAGATTTGCATGAAGAGACCCTTGTATCTGTGGAGAGCCTTAATGATCCAAATGGTAGATGAACAACAAAAGTCTCAATGAAGAATCATGTTATTCAGGTGCTCTATTCCAGAGTTACTGGAAATGAACGTTAAGGCAAATTACCCTCTTCTCCAAAAGCTGTATCTGATGGACCAACAGCTTTATTTGACCTGAAACTCAAATAGTTTGTCATCATCCCCATCACAGTCATGCCTAGCTATTCTGAAAGCTAAGTCCTGCCCCTCTGTGGTACCAGTAAAATTGTGATTTCTCATCACATCCCATGAGAGATCATGTCTCACTTGACATTGCTCTCTCATCAATATACAGATGTCTGAGTTTACTTCCTTACTTCCACATAACCCTTGTCTTAGGAGAAAGCAGCTGAGGACAGAAATAAGTGAGGACAGATCTCAGTTGATCCTAGAAAACATATGTGGATCCAGACATTTTAGTTAATTATTTTTCATATTATTCAGCCATCATAAAAGGATAAATCACAATTCAAAATTTAACCCGAAGAAAAGTGTTGAGAAACTGCACAGAATTTCTGTACTTCAGCAAGGAACCCATGAGTAGAACAGCTGTGACTTCAACTCTACTTTTTATCTACATCTTCCCTGAACTCAGCCTCAAACTAGTAATATATTTAATATGTGGGTCTTTATTGACATTCATCATGAAAGTGTTTAATTATTTCAGCTGTCAATTATGACTTTGAGAATAACAGAACCCAGAAAACATTGTCTTAAATACTTTTTGCACAGCAATTCCATCCCCCAGTCCATGCCTACAGAAGTCAAGGGGAATCTTTCCTTTGCCTTAACAGCCATTATCGTTTGCTCCTGGAAAATATCAGTGTTAATTGCAAACTACTTTTAATGCTTGGATATCCATGCTTCAGTATCCCTAGTGAAGTCTTTATAACATAGTTTCCCTTAAGATCTCAAAGTCTTTACGGAGGCTGGTAATCTCACCGCTATAAGCAATCATTACTACTTTTTAATGTTTGGGGTTTTTTTGTCTTTGATTACATGGAAAAAGCTGCTTAAAAAGATTAAATTAGCACTCAGTCTTCACTTACCATCGTCCATAATTCCTATGGTTACTCCCTTCCCTGTGTATCCCAGCTCCCATGCTTCAGCTACATTAAGGTCAAGTCCAGGAGTCCCATCTGCTTGACCAGTGTTAATCTAATACATCAGTGAAAAGAAGAATAGCTTTTTTTACTTGACAGGCACATTTCCAAACCCACTGATTTTTGCTTTATGTATTTGCATGTATCTTCTGTGTGCTTCCATTTGCTTTGGAGAACACATCTCTATATAATTATACTTACCGCAATAATACAGCAGTAAAAAAAATCCAAACCAAATAAACCAAATCCTGCATAAATTCACTTTTTTGAGGTCTATACGGTTTGGTTAAACACTGAATCCTCTGGACCCAAAAAAGGACCTTTCTACTTAGGGTATATATCAGGGCAGTGGGTGAATGCAGGAAAAAAGATAGATGGCTTTTACAAAGGACTTTATGAGTAGGAAATGCTTTTGTTCTTGGAAGCGGGGATCTACTGAAATTTGTGACCTCTGGGTCAAGTACCAGGAACAACTTCTTTGATGACCAAGTTAGCCCTTCTTTAAGCAAGAAATGCCACTAGATGAACTTTAAGGGTCCTTTTGCAACCTTATGACCATGTGATTCTATGGTCTTCAGTACATGCAATCTCCTCTTTCTTCACACGTTACTCATGTTGGTCAACCTCATTCCAAATTTCTCAAGTTCCATGGGAAAAATAATAGAGCTTTTGGTGTTGAGGATGCAAAAATTTTAGCTTTCGAGTCAGACATCTCATTTCAAACCACATTTTAGCGCACTTTATAACCTAAAAAAAATGTATAGCTTTATACTGTTAGCTTTATCACTGCAATATTTTGATTGAAGTACCAGAAAGAAGTGAATTAATTCATACTTTAATCATCTCATCAAGTCCCATCCATGCAAATGTGCCCTCATTCATCTTAGAACTCTTGTTTTAGGAAGAAATATGCAGCCATATTGGATGGAGTCATAAAACATAAGAAATGGATTAAAAGGAAAGGGAATAAGAAACACTACTCTTAAACAGGACCACCTGTCTTAAGTTTACAAGGCAGTAATGCACTTACTGTTTCATCATAAGTAGGTCGCAACGTTAAAACTGACCATAATAACCATATCAAATTTTTAAATAGAAAAATATCATTTTTGGCTACTTCTATATAAAAATTTAATGTTGCTTTTACGACTAAAGACTTCTCCCTATGAAATATGACACATTAAAAATGAAACAATTTAGCAAAACACTAATTTCTTTTGACATTAGCTTAAGCCAAAAGTCATCACTTTTCAGCTGTTCTGCTTTTGACAGAAAAATATCAATTAAAATTCAAATTTCTACACGAAGATAAAAACTTCAACCTCTTCTAGCCAATACACTAGAACTTGGTATAATTCTATAACAATATTTCACTTGGCAACAGCTCAAAAACATGATTCACATGCAGTTTTAGGGGTCACATCAGCACACCAGGAATGCCACAGAACACCAACACAGTTCTCTTTCAAGCCTTCTAACGAGCTGTCGATTGACTGAAATGAAATTTAGCTCTTAAATGTGCTGGGTCTTCCCTGCATAACAGAGGTACAGTTAAAAATAATAGGACTAAGCCTTGGATCCATTCCCATTGTATTTGGAAAGAACTCTTGCAAAACATTGTAACAGCACAGAATGGCCTGAATTTAGTTATGATTACTGTAATTTTCTTTCAAAACTTACCAGGTACCATTGCTTCGTAAATAAAGGATCATTCATGTTGATGTCAATGTCATTGATGTCTCTATATCCTCGCTTCCTTCTGCTGAAACCTTCCTGTTGCACAGCTTTCCTGACCTGGAAGGGTTAATTTTTACATCTTTAGCTCAACCTTCGTAACTACATAGACAAATATTTTTTCAGCCTTGCTTTTGAGAGAGATAAGGTTCCTGAAATCTAACTATTCGTGACTGTGCAACTTCTAGATGGGTGGCTAATTTCAGTCATAGAGCTCCAGGACCTGGCTATGTGGAAGAGAGACACCCAGAAGCGTCGTATCTGGAGAAAAGCTACAGCTTGAACATGTTTTAGACACTCAACAATCTGCATAAGACAGAGCCTCTATCCGGGCATCATTATTATCACAGATCTTGCCATACTTTTTTTTCATTGCCACCAAAATCAAAACATTGTTACCAGAAGCTAAAATTACTTAACTATTTCCCAATATGTCACTGTTCCAAGCTGCAGGCATCTGATAAAATGAGGATCCAGGTCTCAACCGTGCTTTTAGTTTTCCAGATTTTTTTTCCAGAGCATTTTCAGAGTATTAGTATCTTTCCTGTCAAAGGGATTTGCTGGGAGAAAAAAAAAATCCGGTGTGTGCTTTCCTCATACTCCTGAGGTTCTCAAAAACACGTCTTGTGAAGCGATCAACTTTCAGGGATTATCCTTGCCACAAGTAAGTGATAAATAAATACACTGGCAAGAAAAAAATACACAGCAAAAAAGCCACTAAACTGACCACTGCGGCTAAAGTGTGAGAGATAAAAATAGTGGTTACGAAACACAAGCAGACATAGCTTTTTAGAGATCAGTTTCTTTAGGAACAGTAAATTCACAAAAATATTTAAGTAAGCACTGTAGAAAATAAGCAAAGTTAAGACACACAAATATCTTCAGAGGCAGGAACTAAAAACGTCAGACCGTCATCATCTTTGTACCCACTTAAAAGAGTACTCCTAAAGGAGACCACTGAGTGGTTGTAGGTGGAGTTATAATATGTGCTAACATATTCCCAGACCTTTCAGAAGTGCTGTCAAGTTGTACTCTTTAGCTTGAAATCTGGAACCAAGACAGCATGAAGAGTCCCAGCATTTAATTAAATATCTATATATATTTAAATTGAAGAGGAATGCTTAAAACCATAAACTGAGCACACCTTGATGTGCAGCAAGAAGACAGTAATACCCTTAACATTTCCTTCAGCACTTCCTTGAAAGAAATGCATGGCTATTAAACAAATCTAATCACTCACAGGACCACTTCTACCTGTGTGGCTTTGGCATTTCTGACTAAGAATACACATACAGGAGTTCTACAGCTGCGCTGCAGTAACTCACACAGTGTCAGTCAAAATCAACAGTGGAGAAATCCATCCAAAGGCTAAATAAGATCTTGGGTCAGTTGAGTCATTCTTGGAGGTGTCCTGTCTCTGTTAATTAAAGTAGGAGCCTTGAAAGACAGTGCTCAGTCAAGTGCCCAAGCCTGAGATGAAATGGGGCTCTAACTGATGGGGGCTAAAAGCGATTTCCTCACAGCTATATTGCTTCATTATAACCCTGAAAACCTAGTATCAGTTCATAGTGGGCAGGATGAGGTGGCATGCCCTGAAAAGGCAGCACCAAGAAGGCAGTTTCTAAAAATCTCCTTGTATAGATTCTAACTCCTTAACTAAAGGTAGCAAACGATTAAATGCTGAATTGGTAGGCACTTTCATTTCATATGCGTGTTTCCATTACCTGTGCAGGTTCACAAACAGCAGAGCAGACTGAAAATAAAGAAAAAACCTAGTACAAAATAAGCTGGATAGAGGATAGTGATTAAGTAGGACCCGTACCAGGTGTATTCAGTGGCGCCAGGTATCTGTACAGAGTAAAGAAAGGTATAAGCACACTGTTTGATACCTCTAAGATAAGGCTCAGTGATGCCATGGAGACAACAGAGCAATCATCTGTCATTACGCCTTCCTCCGTTACCACCCCTGCCTCGCTGCTCGCGACTGCAAACCCCGAGCTGTCACCACAGAAAATAATTACGAACAGAAGCCAACCATCACTTAGAGGGATGCCAGAGAAAAAGATTTCTTGCGTTTGCGCTCCCACACAAGCTTGCTGGCTCTGCAGGACCTGCTGCATTAAGGCACTGAATTACAATTTAGTACAAAAGGATTTCTACTAATTAAAAAGCAATGCTGCAGAGCCCTGGCTTTTCTTTAAGACAACCTAGAGGAAGTGGGGGAGCAATTTGCAGAAATAGCACAGGCTCGTTTCCCTCTTCAGGATCATCTCATTTGTCTGATTTGTTCCATCTTCACAATAAAATATAATTTCTTTTTTCTATTACAGTATATTATATTATAATTTCCTGAGACAAGGAAATACAGCCCTAAAGGAGGTATAACCTTCTCTGAAATAAAACCACTCTGTGGGCTGTTTTCTGAACACTTCACAGGGAGAAAATGCTCACAGGATGTTACCATCCACTGATGTAACTGTCTCAGATATTCGGAGGCCTCTTTTTCACTGCAGAAAGAAGGGGGTTTTCCTCATGTTCACAACTGATGATAACTTATCCAATTATATCCAGAAAAGATTAGGTATTGCTGTCATAAAATGAGTTGAAAGGTTTGGGTAAGGCCGTGTTAGCTTCTCACCTACACAAGCTACAAATCGCCTCATTCAGTTGCCCTGTACAAGGATCCCAGCCAGCATAAGGTTAAGAACTTGCCTTTCTCCTGATGAAAACATGTTTAGAAAGCAATAATCCTTAGCTGATTATATTCCAGAAAGAAAAATAAATCCTCAGGAGAACAAACTTGGAAAAGGATGATGCAAATCCAATGATCTGAGTGGAGAAGTGCCCATCTAGGTCTGCAGAGAACTGACTCAGGAGAATCCTGTTCTTCTTGCCAGCTGGGTATCTACCTCAGGAAAATGGTGGTTTTTCTAGAGCTTTCATATCTAGTCTAAACTGCATCTGACTCTGCTTCTATTTTACAGTTTTCTTCTTAAAGAAGAGCCAGCCTCCCTGTGACATCAGTAACATAAAGGCACTATCACGTCACAGGTAGCGCGTTTCAAAGACACATAGAAAAGAGAACATCTTTGCATGTGCAACAGTAGGAAACCACTGGAAAATAGCCTGATCTTATAAAACCCATAATCCCACGTACTTGTGCCAAATTCACAACTGGAATCCAGCCCTCAAGCCAATGCAAAAATGCAACCTCATGCCACCTTTTAAATAGTTGTTTCTATAAGTGAAGCAAGAAAAATTGCATTCGTAAGACTCGGGCTTCTGATAATAATGATAAATGATAATTTGAGCCTGCGAAGCTCAGACGAGCTTAGCACAGGAACAAGATTTTCTTACTAAAATAGCATGAATTTTACTGTCTCGAAATTAGGCCTATTTATCAGCAATAACAATCTTTTGTTTATCCCATTCTTAATTCACTTAATCCCTTTTTGTTAGGATACAGGACCAAGTAGAGAGCAAAATCTGAGCATCTACTTTATTAGCATGTGACTAAATCACGTACAAGTTACTAGCTGTGTTGTAATCAGAATGAAGGTCACGTATCAAAGATGGTAGGTCTTATCATGGATGATAAGATCTTTACAAGGAAAACAGGTTCAAGTATTGATTTTTAATATACTCGTACTTATGCATGGTGCATAAAGTCACTCAGATGATAATAAACCAGCAGGATACTGATGCAGAGCAAATTAACAAAATAATCAATTGACTGCAATACTGCTCCAGGAGGGCCAGAAACCGCAGCACTCTAACTGCGCTCTATGCTCCTGTGAATGCCAAGATAATCAGCTCCCTGTTTTGACGGAACAGGGTTAATTGTACTGGTGAGCTCCTGCAGTTAAATGACTCTGTTATATTGAGCATAAATGACAGATTTACTAAATTATACCAGCGGGTGCACAAAAGTGGAACAGGACATACAGCCCCAACCTCAAGAATCAAGAGCAGGAGAATTTGGGCCAAATTCCAGGGGAAAAAGGCAGTCCCGCTGATGACATCTAGTAGGCATGGCTTTTTTTGGGAAAAAAAAACCCATAGCAGTGAATGATCAAACAGCAGAACCAGTGGTTCTTTTTAATCTAACACCTCAGGGTCAAGTCTGTTCCTGAAGGTGAAGTATAAAGTTGGAAATTGATAGCCTGTAGTTTCCAAGAAGTCAGGCTGGTGGTTGGACTTAGGCCTTATGAATTGTACCAATGATCAGTCTCCAGTGAAGGTGGCTTGGAACAGTGTGTCCAGACACACGAAGGCATCATCAAATAAACCACCTTCAGATAGTGGAAAGGTGTCCAGACTGCGGCTATCATTAATTTCTGATACCCAAAGAAACACGGTGGCAACAAAAGATGAAGGCAGAAAGGTTCAAGTGAGCTGGAGAGATCTTCACACCTGCCTCTCTCTAAGAAGGAACAGGAATGGAGTAACACAAACCTACAGCAGCTTTTCAAGGTCTTATCCATAAACAACAAGCCCTCTGCTCGTAAACCCCCCACAGAGTAAATGAGTGTGTCTTTCTCACCGCTGATTTCTAAGTAAACACAACGACATTTAATTTTACTATCTGCTCCATCCATGTAACATAACAGAGATACACCTACTGGAGAAAGACGGATCCCCTTCACAAAGTACATGCTCATCACCTGTATTGCCCAACAGCTGCTTGCTGGTAAGCTCTGAAGAAGTCAGAGAGGAGAAACCATCTCACATTCTTTGACATTTGTGTTAAAGCCCCAAAGCAACCAAGTTTTGTGTGACTCTCCACTACAAAATAAAAGGAATAGAAGATTCTGACTGTCCTCACTAGCAAAAAGAAAGTACAGGCCTGCTTGAACTGTGACTGAAGTCAGAGGAATGGAACAAAATTGAATCACTTTGAAACCAGCTCATTTCTGCTACAGAATCAATAACCCGGGCTGGTGAGGCTGCCAGACTCCACCCCGTACCACAGCCATGCAGCAAACTGATGCCTTTCAGTTTGACATAGCTGGATCCATCTGCTTGATTTCAAATTTTCTGAGCCAGTTTCATAACCCGGAAAGAATGAGCAGGGATGTCAGGGGGCTTGTGAGTGTCACTGACCATCCGGTAATTTATTAATCAAACAACAACTGCTCCTCTCAAGCAAGATAGCAACTTCCAAAGACTTTCACAGATCTCTCCATAAATAGGAACAAGTCCCTGCTGTTAATCGTGTTTCTAGTGGATGATTCGTAATCGTCTCCAGGTGCCTCTTCTACCTGGATCCATTAATCCCTGAGGAGTTTTCTGTACAGGGGCAATTTCCCCACGCTATCATTGCCACTTCTTGGCAGGTCCATCAGAATACTTGTATCACTCTTGTGTTAGCCACTTTTAAAGAGCTGTTTTCATAATGACAAGTAGGGACAGTATGAAAATTGCTTTGATTTCTAGGAAAAATCATGTCCACTGGAAAATATGTCCATTTTTCATTGCTCTTAGCCATCCCTCTACCTTGCTGTTACTTTTTTGTTTTGTTACTAGTCAAAAAGTGTCAGTGGATATCAAGGACCTGCTGCTTTTTTCACTTACTACGCTTAGTTAGACTTTCTGGACCAATTCTAGTTTTCCACTTTCTATAAACAGCCCCATTTGCCTGCCCAAACACTTCTAAGTTTACACAGACCATCAGCAGATACTAAAGCCTCCAGACACTTCTGCTGTGCCCAGTCATTCCTCCTAGGATGTCTTCTCAGTTTTACTTGACCCAGCTTGTGCTCTTTGAACTTCTTCCCCCCCCCCGCCCCGCCATGATACTGCAAAGTGTCACGCTCCAGGAGGACGAAAGAAGGACAAAGTACTGCATCATTAAACTCCAAGGAAAGACTGTTACTGATTGCCTTGCACAGCAAATCCCAGCACATCTGGGGCTGCTCACTAACCTATTTGCAAAAAATCACTGAAAATCCTAACACCAAAGGTACAGCCACTTAGAAGACTGCCTCAGAAGTTCAGAATGAATCAGACAACAGTAAAATATGAAGGTGAACAGCCTGAACTCAAAGGTTCCACTCAGGCAATTAACCTTTCTTGACAGAAATACAATTTAAAGAACATATCTTACAACCAAGTTCATATTAAAAAAAAAAAAAAAAAAAAAGTAAGAACTGACTTGCTTCTGCCTTATTTTGTGACCTTTTGTTTTCCTGGTATTAGTTCAGTGCTTGGTAAACAAGTAGCTTTCAAAAATAAAAAAAAAGGGAAAAAGAAATCAATATTTTTGTCCATTTAGCAGGCCTCTCACAGTTCAGCGACATTCAGGAAGCAGTGAGTAAAGAGACAAGGAATCAATGTGCAAGAGGAGGCTGCAGATCATATTCAACCTGCTCAGCTAAGCAATCAATAGTGCTCCTCCAGCTTCGACTTTGAAATGCGAGTTGTTCAGGCTGCAATGTAAACTGAATGCTGAGTAGGCATGGTCTGCAATGGAAAAATGACAATTTGGTAAAGCAGGCATTTTCATAGGAATGTGGCCCTCTGGCAAAGCTGTTTGTTTGGGGTTTTTTTGCTCTAGGATAGAATTTATTAAGGGGAAAGACTGAGACAGAGAAAAAGCCCTGGATATCCTGAATGCAGCGCGCTGCCCAGAGACCAAACTGCTTCGCACCTCTGCTCTCTCCTCAGTTTGGTGTAAGGGCCACATCAGGATCTACACTATCGCAGGTGCTGGCTATTCTAGGAACTCCAGTGTGATTTCCCATTTTTTCACCGCTTAGAAAAGCCAACAAGAGAGCAGGAGCACCTCTGCAATCTTAAGAAGTTTCCAAAGAAATGAAAAAATGCTTCTTATTCTGCACAGAGAAGCTGAACTTACACTTCATGGTATGTAACAGAAAAGTCAAAGCAATTTATATTTCAAACAACATCTTACTGTTAAGACAGCAGGACAGTCACTTCAGTTACAAAATCAAAGCTCTCTGTAAGAAAGAAATTCCCTGGAGATGGTCTATAACTGCATGCATCAGTCTCTCCGGTGGATCTGGAGAAACTCCAAACCACAGGGACACTCCATCAGCAGCTTGCGGGTAAATTTTGCACTTTGCTGTTTCACCAATTCATTGAGCCACAGACATGATCAATCTCTCCAAATCAATCAGGAGAGCCACCTCTCAGTGCAGGTGTAAACAACAGCATGTCTGGTGACAGAAAAGCAAATTAGTCTCCAGGTATGCAGGGCACTATTGTCTGCAGATCCTCTCTTCTTAGCTGCAAAATTAGTTGCTACAAGTCGCAGTTTTCCCTTCTCCTACACGTTTTTGCCAAGTACTGCAGATACACCTTTCTTGGAACATCATTCTTGAAAAAGAAAAAAAAAAAAAATCCTCCTTTTTCTTCTTCCTCAACAGTAAAAGTCTTTCCATGGAGTAATTTTTATTTATTACAAAAGCCACCATTAACCTGTGAGGTGAAACCCAAAGTTGGTCTAAGTTGGATTTGCAGACTCCCTGCGGTATACGAGGGTTTCAGTTTAAATGGGAATCAGGCCCAGTTCATCTCTAAGATTGCAAACCTTTTTGGCATCGAGACTACCTTGTGGATCTTTGCAGTACAAAGAGGTGCTCACATGATGCTGAATCTTCTAATTTAATAATTCCCTCTTTGTTGTCATATGTTCATTTATAACTTTGGACCATTTCTTATATTTCTGGGCAGTCTTCCAGCAAAGGACTTTTCTCCTGCTCCACAGTTAGCTCAGTGGTTCTACAAAGAGAGAGGTACTACAGAGTCCACCTTTATATAACCTCATTCTTAAAAATTCCATTAGCATGGTTGCTGTGTCCAGACAAGCTAAAGATTCCTCTAACTCTGTTGAGTTTAAGTTACTTCACGAAGCAAGTTTCCAGATAAGTAGGGATTGTGAGAAAACATAATTTAGAGAAAAATCTGTT
>JAAGNO010028352.1:0-25508 GCA_033439905.1 Ceryle rudis | reverse complement strand
AGTTTAAGTTACTTCACGAAGCAAGTTTCCAGATAAGTAGGGATTGTGAGAAAACATAATTTAGAGAAAAATCTGTTCGGTTTGGCTTATAAGAGAAGGCTCAACTGACAGGCAAAGTTACTCTCTTTGTTAAAGTTATTCCCTTTGTTAAAGCGTACCCTTGACTCGTCCTGACACAGAAGAGGCTTCTTGCAAACACGTAAATATTTGTGCTGATTGCCAAACACACTTCCAGACGTAAAGTATCACTTGTAACAGCTTTACCTCTCAATTCACGTATTTCCTTTCTAAAGATGCAATTTGCTTTATAGACATTAAGTTTAGGTGTAGTCCGTATGGACAGATGGAAGTGCCAGGCAATATGCCCGTGTAGGTATGTGTCATCATTTAGGGAAACTGAGTCAGCAGAGGGTGAGACCTTAAAGTAAGGCTGCAGCAATTGCTGAAAATAGATCCCCTGGTCTCCAAAGTGATTCTGCACTTAAAAGCTGGCTTCTGACCTGTGCTATAACTCATCATTCTTCCAATTCATTCTCCACAGCCACCCTCCCACTCAAATTTCATCTAATTTCGCCTTGAAACATCTGCTTGAAAAGCTGCAATACACGATTTCTCTCATGGAATTACTGGCATGGCTTATCCCCTTCCTACATTAACAGTAAAATCACCGTAACGCCACACTTGTTGAAGAGCTGTATGCTGCCCTGTCCTTTATGTGATTCATTTTGCTTGCCCTGTGTGATCCTTTTCTAGACATCTAAGTCAAAAACCCAAACATTTTTATTTAGCTGCCCCCCCAAGCCCAGTGACAACGTTCAGTCATGGTAAGCGTGGTGGGAGCTGTTTGGGGTTCCTCTCAAACAGTGGGGCTTAGAGGAAAACTTTACTTTGGCTTTCTCTGCCATTTATGGCTCTTCTGAGCAGACGGGCCCCACTGGATCCAGTGGCAGTGAAACATTTTCTTACAAAATTGTTGCCAGACTCTCAGCTGAAGGGCAGCTTCCCAGAAAAAAAAACCCACCTGTATCATGGCACTAGGAGGGAGGAAAGGCAGCCCATTGTCAGTGCTGTTGTCCTACAGGCAGTACCTGAACCAAGCTGAAAATCATTCTGATTAAAAGTTCAGTTAAGAAAGTCTGAATTCAAACGGGTACTTAAAATGAGCTGTGGGCCCTCAAAATCTGAACTCATGGGTGAAGAATGGGTTAGCTCCCCCATGCAGAATCCTCAAAGCTGAGTGCAGAAAAGGCACGAGTGCTTAAGTGCCTTTTGATTTCTTTTTCCTGGCTGCAACCCCGTGAGTGCCTTTACAGGATACAATCCCTCTCTTTTGTAAACTCTTCTGCACTGTCATTGCTCCGAACAGTTTTTGCTTTCCCAGTTCCTTCTGCTCTGTGAGTAAATGATGCAGTCTGAATATGGGGAGAATACTTCCGACGAGGCATCCGTTTCAGTTCATGTGGAAGGGAGTGCAGACAGAGGAGGCAGTCATGAATAGCCGCTTACTCTTCCCCCATCAGCTCCTGCTGTCCCTGTCTGACTCAGGTCCCCAGTGCACCAGGCAGGCAGGTTGCTAGCACCGATTACCGCCCACAGCTATCAACACCTTCCCAGCCAGGTGGTAAGGACATCTGCAGAAGGCCCATTTAGCTTTAATAAAAAACAAAGCCTGTTTTTACAAAGGTGCGTGCCTGGAGTTATATAGCAACGACTGCCAAAAAGTCTAAGATTATTCTAAGATTTCAAACCTGTAATACTTAAACTTCAAGGTTCACATGAGCAGCAGAGATATATTAGCAAGCTTTTCTTGTCCATTTTTAACGCCTCCAGAGCTCTGTTGCTATCTCAGTGGAGATGAGATATAGAATTGCAAACCACTGGTCTTCCTAAAGTGCTGCCTCGTGGGAATGACATGGGCTGTACAATGTCTTCTCTCAGGAAATTTCATAACTAGAAGCCAGACACAAACCAGAAGCCAATCTTATGACAAAGGAAAAATTGCAATTATGCTGCTGCTAACATTCACGTATCTGCTCATGCATCCAACAGCAGAGCGGTTGTTTATAGCGCAACTACTTCTTTATTCTATTACCATAAATACACTGGACAGAAAACACAAGGGAGCTTGCTCCCATTGCCTGCCTTTCCCAGCTCAGTAGGAAGCAACTGATGGTTTGTATCGATCAGGCTGTTCACTGGAAAGGTTGCAATTGCACTTCTTCAGCTCCTAGATTCAGAGGCTTATAGATCCCTGTCATGAAGCACGTTAATAAAAATCAGCAGAGGTTTACATATTGCTGCTGTACAGCATTGGGTTAGCAGTGTGTAGCTGCAAGGGACAGACCATCTGCCACAGAGGAAGCATCAAAACAGAACCGCTTCGAGAGAACAATTTCTGTAGCAGGAGGAAAGGTAGGAAAAGCTGGGGGGGGGGGGGAATAAAAAAAAAAAAAGAGATCTGTTTGCAAAAAGAAAAGGGACAGCCAACGTCCTGTTTTTCTGGCCTCTACCCAAATCAGTTTTAAATTTGATGCTTTCAAAGGACTGACCTTGATCCTCATGAGGACACGCTGTACGTCAGAATTCTCTCTCTTCATCTTAAATGTTCTCCAGCTCCTGCTTTGGAGCCTGCAGAGAGCGCAGCTGCAGAGTTCGCTGGTGTCCGGCACCATGGCAGAAAGCACAGCTAAGGCAGAGGCGTCTAGATCAGGGTCCTTTTCCTACCTCATCCCAGAATCTGGCCGCCATCAAGTCGCAGAAAAGCACCCTTCTGGCCCTGAACTCGTGAACTGCCTAGTGTCCAGCTCAAGCACCGTATGGAACCCACATTCCCTGGGGCAAAGTCTACAGCTCTTTTCTTGACAAGAAAGCCACCAGAAGATGAGCAATTTGGCAAAGGCATCATATCTAGCAGAGACTGTGGGCAGGAGACTTAACAGAGCAATACAGGTACACAGAGCTGGCCCCAGTATGACAGAGCACACAGAGAATTAACAGGGAAGGAAAAACTTGTGAAATTGAGACAACTAGCAATGTGTCCTGAGTTTATCCCAGCTTGCCACGGACGCAGGGCAGCATAAGGCACAGAAGCGCCGTCTGAATATTCTTTGCGTGTTTTCTCAACAGCCCTCTTAGCAGAGAGGCTTTTTACATCCCTGCCCATGTTCTCCAGCAGCCTGTCCTGCTGGCTGCCAGCCAAGCCTCTCTCCAAAGCACATCTGCACAATTAAAATTATTTTCAAAAAGATCTTAGAAACAAAGAGGTTTCTGCCTTGATTTCAAGGGACCAGGGCATCCAACTGGTTCCGATTTGTCACAAGCCCCTCTATTTATCCACTGCCTAAAGCAATGAAAAGTGGCCCCCAAAGGCTACAGAACTCATTATTAATTGTATTTGCATGTGCACTAGAAGGGATTTTGGTGCCAGAATTTTCTGTTGTCCCCACTGGGTCAGAGCACGGGCTGGTTTAAATGAAGTGATGAAATGATCATCTTGCTGAAAATTCTTTGAACTATTGATGCTTTTTCTTTTTTTTTTTTTTTTTGCCAGGAATAAGGGAGTATCTTTTCAGTTCAGTTATTAGCATAAAATAATTAGACTTTGGGGTATATTTTCCTCCCAGTGCACATACATAACCTGCATTAATATTAACAGGAACCTCTCTATTCATGCTCCTTGAAAGGAGGCTGCACCCCAAGGGACTGAGAAAGACTAAACCCTAAATATGCTTTTGCTCATCACTGAAGGTTTGCATACACTCCTGTAAACTGCTATGCTCATTATATACTTCTTGCTCTCCATTTTTCAGTTCCATCGTGACAAATGTTTAGCAAATCGTGGAAGAAAATCATTTGCTCAGGCTTTGCACAACAGGCAATCAAAACAGATGCATGCAAATTCTATGGAAATCGCTCTTTGAGTCCAAACTTCGAGACCCAATTCATGCTATGGTTTCCACAGAATAAAAAATTAAGGGAACAGCTTCCCCATGAAATTACATTTCTTCGGTATGAAAAGCAATGAAGCTCTGGTTAACGCTAACAAGTGCCTGCTGCACACACATTTAGGGGCTCTTCATATTTCCAAAGAGCCAGCATTAACCTGCGGTGTGGCAAGCGCTGAAGAAGTGGCTTGAGACTGCCAGTGCTTCGCAGAGTAACAAAAGGGAGATCTGGGGAAATAAGCTACTCCAGCAGAAGGATTGACTTTAGAGCAGTTTGAACAGATGTCTAGATTAAGATATAAAGTCCCATGTGTCTCGGGCCACCGGGGTCTGAAGAAATGTAAAACATCCAGTGCTGAATGACAGAATCAGGGACTTGGCAAGCTGTTGACAATACAGTGATGTCAGATATGATGTCCTTTGTTCTGGACCCTTCCTTTAAGAGGTGAGCCGTACCCATGAATGATCGTCACGAAAGGAAAATGACAACAAAGTGCTGCCAAAGATACTGATGGAATTCTGTAAGGGATGAAACTGCCAAAGTCATGGCTCCAAATGTCATTTTATGAGACTGAGGGTAACAATAGCGTACAGCAAAATGGTGAAACCTGATCAAAAAAAAAGTAGAAAAAAAGACCCTGAGGTCACTGAAAAGAACGGAAAATTACCATCCCTCATCGCTCCTCTCTTCCATTTCAGGAAGGGACAATCCAGTGTAAATTATTCCCTCTTGTTTCATCTCGCCACGTGCCACCCTGGACTGAACTGCAGATGAGCTCAGGGAAATGCTCTGGCTTAGAAAGAGGGTTTTCTAAAATCAGTCATACTATCTATTCCAACACCATCTATCCTTTCAACAAAAGAGGTGGGAATGGTGTCAGAGGAACAAACAGTGTGGACAGAGAAGGCAGGAATACCTAAAATCAGGAACACCAGCAAGGAAAACATCAGATGAAAGCACCACAGTGTAACAATTGCCTACATTTGGTATTAGCTTCTCAGCTGAGATTCAATTCTCCAAAAGTGCAGAGACTCAGGCTCCACCTCCTCCAGCCCAAGGGTAAATACAGACTTACTTCATTCATTTTAGTGAAACTATGTCAGATTTTCACTGCTGCAAATTGAAGAATTAGCTCTCCGTTGTGTTTAACACCATCCCTGGGAGAAGAACTGTTAAAAGCCTCCCTGCAGTTGGATTCAACTTCAGATTGCTGGGCTGAACTTGTGAAGACAAATTATTAATCTTGGCTTCAGAGGGGACTGCCCGTTTCCCTAAAAGGAACCAAATCAGAATATGCAACCCCCTGTTGAGAAAAAGACACTGAAATATCGAGGGGCAATGAGGGGATGCCCAGAGAAGGTACAAACTATGAAGCCAGAGCAGCATACAGAGCCTCATGAATTGGTACGTTCAGGCTTTTCAAGCAGCAATGGCACATGGAAATGACCTGGAGATCTCCTAACATCATTGCACTGCTGGTGCACCTCCTAAGTGGTGGCTCACAGGCAGCTCCTCTCCAGCACTTCCTTCTTGGAGCTCATGGAGGGGTCAGCATAAGCACCTGTAAACAACGGCACAAAAATATTGCCAAAATCCCAGTGTGATCCCCACCTGAAGAACATGGTGTTCCTTCACATGCTTCACCTCCTTCCCATTTAAGCCAGGTACCCTCTTTCTCCACAGATGCCTACAGGTGATGAAAAGACATGTCAAGGGCAATTTTCTTCCCTTTATTGTAACTCTCAAAGCAGGCAATGTTTAGAGAGGAATAAAGCCCTAGCTCCTCCTACCTTACACAAGCATGTAACTGAGGTCAGGGTTTGGTCAGGGATAAAGGAAGCAGGTGGTTATTGTGTTTGTTTTTCCTTGAGATCCATTATGAAAACAGAGTCCTAGAAAGCCAGTCTGTTGTCCAGTAAAAACTCATCTGAGGTCCTTATGGAAAATATAGATGAAAACAAAAAAACCCCATTCCTCTTGTCACCCTTCACAGGAAAAAATAAAGGCAGAACTGAGAAAAGCTCTCTCCTATTTTCCCCTCATATATGCCCTCTCAATTTAATTCAAGACTTGACAAAAAACTCACATAAATCTCAAGGAAATAATTCGTCATATCTTTCATTAAAATCACCAGTTCCTCCAGTCAGGTTGGGTAGATCGCTGCTGTTTCAATCAGGCAAAACATATTAATTGAGGTTTCAAATCACCTCACAGAGGGGACAAAAACCTATTTATCATTTCTTTCCACTACTCTATCTGAGGGTAATGCACTCAAAGAAAAAAAGAGCCTCAGCCTGGAGGCAGTGCCGCAGCTTGGGATGAGAGATGAGAAGATGCCTTGTCCCAGTGTTCTACCAACGCTCCTGCCAGTTGGGGCACAACTGAAAGGAGCTAAATGTCAGCTTCCTAACTGCAGGGACCCAAGAGAGCTCAAATTTCGATGAGCAAATATTACTAAAAAAAAAAACAAAACCCCAAACCCAACACCTACACAACCCTAATTGCTAAGAAATCACTGGTATATGTGACAAACCACCTTCCCCAGCCAATCAACACACATCTGGGGTCAGGAGCACAGTCTAAAGTAACACACTCACACAATTCCCTGACTTTCTGCCGCTTGCCATCCGAAAATGCAAAGGCAGAGGGGCTGTTGGATTTTACCTTCTGGGAAAAGTTGCACGTATGTATTTTAAATATACCAACTGCAGCATGTTCTAATAACTTGTGTGTAGTTTAGGCAAAAAAGTACTTGCTTATTGGACAGCAAAGAATGAAACAGTAAATGAAAATAACCTTACTTAGGTTACATTCTCCTGAGCACAAGGAATTCTCACTCAAATCTCTACTAACGCTAGAGAAGTAAATGTGTTTTCTCCATCTGGTGCTGCTGCTGTTACCCAGGATGGAGAAGCACCATCCTGGGAAAAGCTGGAACGAGCCGTGGGGAAGCACAGACAGGACCGCTAGTACTGGATCATACCCAGGGACAAATGCCTCCATCCAATTCTGTTATTATTTTATGCTTAGATAGCCTCCAGCACAGTAATTTCCCCTGAGACGCCAGATCATGCATGTGGAAACACTAAATGACAACAGTAATTACAGTTTAAGGTTACTGTCCTTTGTTTAAGTCTTTTGGGCTTCAGAGGATCTGTGCTAATCTCTTCGTTTTTATTTTTTTCCCCACTGTTCTCATCTCAGTTTTCTTATTGCCCAGGTGCTGTAAAGACCACAAATGGCTGTAATCCAACCTCTTTTTTTTTTTTTTCCCCTCTTTTTTTTTTTTTTCCTCAGAACAGTAGATTGAGCATCTGGAATCTACTCCTGTTCTGCTTCACTGTATGACCTTTTGGAAAATTTAACACACTCCCCCCCACAGCACCCCGGTTAATTTCCAGCATTTGGGAAATGGGCATAATCCACAGTTGAAACCTGTAGTTAAAGATTATTTCATTCCATACTGCAAATGACCACAAACTATTTCAGATGGACAGACTGATCATTTCAGTGGGAGATCTGCAAGTATTAAATCACCACAGCAGCTCCTCTCTCGCAGCCATCTATTTTGTATGCAGATAGAAAGTATTTGGGAAGATTTATTTGACTTTCTGGCTTACACTGAATTATTCATTGTTTGCAAGTCGGGCAGGTAATTTCACCTTGCACACGCTTCTGAAATACAGTGCTAATAAGAAAACCACAATGGGTAGGTTTTTCTGACAAACAACTTCTCAGGTAAACTGCTGTCTTTACAGAAATACGTCTTTTCTCTGTGCAAAAATGTTCAGTATCCACAGGACACCAGTAGATGTCCGTTTGAGTCACGCTCCTAAAAGCAGTGTCCTTTTTAATACCTTCCAATCAATATCTGGAATTTACATTTCTTTCATACACTCAAGCTTTCTTCCAAACCTCACTGACACATAGAAGTGAAGACTTTTCATAATTAAACTGCAAATCCTACTGAGACTGCGTGTGGAAACTCTGCAACGAAACAAAAAGCATTTTTTCGCTATGGCAAATTGTTCACTGCAGAAAAAGTTTTCTTCCTTAGAGATATCCTACCAAGCCCAACAAATCATATCCCTTTTTCCAGGATTTTGTCCAACTAACTTCCTGGAATTAAAAAAAGTAATAAATTATTCATACCTCATCTTCTATGTGTCTCAAGTTAAGTGCTTGGGATTTTTGATTGCAGGGAGTTATAATTTAGGATTAAAACACATTTCCTCCTTCAGAGGACTGCATCACACAGCTCCCATTACCTCCTCAGAAGCGGGTTTAAGAAGCTGCTGAGTATGCTCTGACAGAGGGAAATCTCCTTAGACATTTTAGAAAAGGCAGGGTAAATTGAGTTCCCCTGGATCTGTGATACTCTTCAGATGGTTTTGGATAACCATGGCTTCCTAAACTAACATCCAAACAGGACTTAAAAAAACCCAAACAAACCACAAAAAACCCCAAATAAAACACACCCCAAAACCCGCCCCAGTTTCTGATGCAAACGTTCAGCAAATTTTCATTGTTCGGTGAATCACAGACAGAGACAGTTAACTTTACCAACCCCTCTGCTTCACTTTTTCAGAACGGCTATGGACCAAAGACCCATTGGAGGTCTGCTCAAGTTAGGAACTGGCACCAAAGAGTGAGAGGTTTGTGCAGTTGTGAGAAGCTCCAGCCCTCACAGTGTCACTGCTGCTTTTAAATTTGTTCTTAGCAATTTAGATTCAATTAAGGGAAGCAGTGAAGTGAGCAGCACGTTACCCATATCTAGGAGTAGGAGGAGAAAGCTGATAATCAGATGCTTGCTTCAGAGATCGTCTCTCATTAGCTATTTTTCCTTGCACAAACCAGACTTTTCACGTTGTGAAAACCAGAGTCAGACCTATGGATGTCTGGAAATAGGATGCAAAGCAAATGAAACGGAAGACATCAGTCAAAAAGGATCATGAAACAAAATCTTACAAAAGTTCTAACCAGAAATGTTGAAACAAAATTAAACTTGGGTTGGGGTTTTTTTTTGATAAATAAAATAATTTTGTGCAATAAACTATTTCTTCCCTGATTGAGCATTTCAAATATGAAACTGTAGATTCTGTTCCTGTTACTTTGTGATTCCACTATCAGAAATAAAATGAGTTGAAGTCTTAAAAATATTTTCATTGGGAAAATAATCATTTTAGTTGATTGTCTGATGGAAAGATTTTCTTAATGTTTTTCTTCTAACATGCCGTGCACAACTTGAGGAAGGAACCTTGAGATTTATGAGATGTGAATATGATTATATCTAGAACCAAGAAAATAGAAGTTTAACCTGGAGGTTTCCCTTCCTCTTCTCAGAAAATGAATAGTCCAAACAGAAATCTTCTTCTATAGCAATCAAGGGAGCTATTGCAAAGAAAGTTTGTGTTCAACAACAACTAAAATGGACTCCAGTCGCAGGAGGGCATCACGGCTGAGAAAAGAAAATAAAGCAAGCATTGTTCAATGACATCAGTGTCTCCTGACCTAAGAAAATCAGCATTTTTGTCCAATATCTGCCAGAGATTGCTTGTTAGCCCATGATATTAGACCCACAAAATGTGTGAGGTAGGCTATTCCAACAAGAGCTAAGCTTGTTCAGAGTTGGGGGAAAAAAAAAATGCAACTGTAATGCTACCTATACGGTTTATAAAGGATGTCTCAGATTTTTAGGACACTCTGCAAACACTGACTCGAATGTGGCTTTTCCAGAGAGCAGAAGGGCTGAGATAGAGGGTGCCAGCTGGAACTGACAGCTCCTTCAGCTCCTGGTTTTGCCGGGAGAAAACACTTCCAGACATAACAGCACTGACTTTGGTGGAACCACAGGTAAGGCAAAAGCGATCCAGTGGTTCAGAAGCTCTGCAAGGAAAGGCTGGCTGAGCACCAGGGGAATCAGTAGCCTAACGCAGAAGATGGGCTCAGTATTGAGTTTATCATATTTGCCAGAAGACAAAGCCAAGTTACAGTTGAACGAATGCAATAAATCACTCAACCTCAGACTTGAGACAAAACCCCGGGCATCTCCTCACCCCAGTGGCCTATTTTATTTTTCAGGTTCCTGATGAAGATACAACCAATGCATCTGGACTTCCTCCAAAGAAAAGTTAAAGGGGAGAACGTGCAGAGCTGGTGAGGAAGAAGAGAACCAGCTATTAATGTTGAGCACAGCACTGCAGTGTTACATAACCTAGAGCCCAGCAGTAATCAGCTTAGTGATACTGCTGTGAGACCGGGAGTAGAAAAATAATAATAATTAGATCTGGCAATTCTCCTTCTTCTGTGAAGGCTTCACGTTTGCAAGGCTCATGGATCCCTTATTGTGTGTGAAAGAGCACCACATATTCTTTCATACGTTGTTTGAAAGAATAATGCTTGGAATCAATAAAGATAAAGCGATTGGAGATAGACTGTTTATGAATATTAAATCTGTACACATAATAAGAGCGTACTTCTTTTCAGCACTCAGACAGCAGATGGCTATCAACACAAAACATAAAGCTGGATCGTCACAGAAAGGTGGCCATTCAGCTATCACTTCATATAAGCAAAATTGCGGTATTTGCCAGAGTCTATTTATGATAATATGGAACCGATACTGTTCAACTAATATGTACCATGAAGATATTAAACTATTTCTTAGTCTTTCTACACAGTCCTGTTCTTCCCCTTGGTGTGGAAGCTTACAAGGGCAAGAAGCATTATTCAACTTCACCAACCCATGACATATATATTAGCATTTTAATTACTACTGGCTACTCCCAGCTGCCAGAGGTACCCACTTTGCTGAAAAGCCATGTTGCAATGCAGCATCAAATAATTACTGCAGAAAACTATTCAGAAGCAATTTAAATCTAAACCTTTAATTCATTTCCATTGTATCTCCAAACACCGCAATCAACTTTCTCTTGACCTTTATAAAGCCCTTTTTGTATTCATGGAACATCACGCACACAAGCAATCATTTTGCAGATGTATTTATAACTCCTCGTTGACTTCTGGTCTCTTGAGTTGGTGTCCAAAAAACATAATTAATATTATACTTAAGACATTTCATACACACTTGGAAGAGGTGGAAACACAGAACGCTCGTAGCAACAGCGCAACAAACCAAGGGACCAAAACGCTGTTCACAAAGAAAACGCCTGTTAAGTTTCAAACAGCAGTGAAGTATGTTAAATGGCACAAGTGGATGCACTACATAATACATACATTCATCGTATGATATAGTAACATGGGCCATTATATCGATTCTTATAGCTCGAGCCTTGCACTAGAAAGGCGGTGGGGTTTTTTTAATGTCACAGCCCTGTGATGCAAACCCTGGCACAGCACGCTCAGATACCCCAGAAAACTGCACCAAACAATGTTCTAGACTTGTGTTGTTATTGATTTAACTGCACACCCCTAGCTGCACTGCCTTTTATTTATTGCCAGTGTCATATGCAGTAAATGGTTCTGCTCATCTAACTGTACACACAAGAAACCCAGTCATGGCTTTAACAGCTGATTTTCTGAAGTCAAGAAAAAAAAACCAAAACTGTTATAAATCTGCTTTGTTTCATTCTAAATCTACCACGTTCCAGTCTAAAATCATACACTGCCAGGCACCACATACTGCCAGGCATCACATTTTAACTAATTCTATATTCTTCCCAAAGTAAATGTCAACCAATGATTCCCCATCTTTCAGATTTAACTCAAAGGTGGTTTTCCAGTCTTCAAATTTTCTGTTAGGCTTAGAGATTTGCCAAAAGAAAATAGACTCCAAGATGTCTTGCATCGTTCCCAAGGAAGTTTTTCTAGCATACAACTTACTTGTATTGAATACGAGAAAGTATAGCTGAATGCAAACACTTTCTAAGCTGAAAATGAAGATGGGCTTACACATGGCAGTCTGGATTCTGCCACAGGTCTAATGTTGGTGACTTGGGAAGAGACAGCACTTCTGAACCCCCACCTATTTTGCCATCATCAAGCACAAGTGCTCTTGGGCCATGACTGACTGCCAAATCAACCCCAGCTATCCTGAACTGAGCCCTGGCAAGAGGAAGAGAAAGGGTCATCACACAGAGCCAGGAGATGCTGGTATGATGCCCAGTGAAGGTCTTCCTCCATCTCACCAGGCTGCAGCTGGCTTGAGCTTCTCAGGGGAGAAAGGCATGATGATCACCAACACTACCTATATGGATTCCTGTATCCAGTGAATGCCAAGATATTCGTGACCTTCAGCAACTGTTAGCAGTGGCTTTTTTATTCAAAGCCAAGACAAACTTGTTTCAAATCAAAATAAACTTGTGTGGCACACTAGGTTCCACGTAAACCCAAAGTCACAAGACTCACACTGTCCATTCTTCTCAGCATCCTACTGACCAAAAACCCCCTAAACCATATATTCTCACCACTGCCACTGCTTGTATTCTAATACTAAACAGACCCCTCTGAAAATTCAAGGCTGGAAATTGCACAGACAAATAAGACAGACAAGGCCTGCTCCACAAAACAGAAACTATTCATCAGGCAGGAAACAAGAGGGAGACAGGAAAAAGCAGACAGAGACCAGGGAGTGATGCTGCAGTCAAGAGAACAGACATCAACAATAAAGCAGAAACTTAACCAATGCCAGTTCAGCAATTTACAGGCAGCAGAGCAAAGGCTGAACGTGGTCAGCTGTCTCAACAGTTTGGGTTTTTTAATTACTGAGCTTCCAGGTGTTTACAAGTATTTCTGAGAGATAAAGTTCTGTCTTACCCTACCTTACCCAAAGTATCATGCTTAGCAATATCAAAATGATATCATACATGACTGGAAGCAACTTCAAGAGGTCTGCTGAACCATCCCAAAGCCCCAGGGAGGATTCAGCCACACCTGAGTCAGTTGTGATCACTGTCTAACCTTGTCTTAAAACCGCCGACCGTGCAGATACCACAGCCCCCGGGTGGCACCAGGACTGCAGTGCGTCAGTACTTTTATTCCTGGAAAATTCTACGTGAATCTGCACATCATTTTCTTCACCTATCAGTCTACTATCTTGCAGTACATTCATTTATATTTTTTTCCTAATGGAAATAGTTTTCTCTTACCCTGTAATGTTAGTTATACACTATTTCCATAAGAGGCACGTGGATGTTTGAGTTTGATGTCATTTTAACAGTCAGTTATTTTATTATGTGCAGCTAATGGTGCTTTCTCATATAATACAGCTATAAAATTTCCAGCGTTCTTTAATGCTGATGTTGATGGATCGGGGTTTTTCTCCCTGAAGCTTTCTAGTTACAAATCGAAATAATAGATCAATTCAGCTTAGCTTTTACATCATGCTGGATATAACTGCATTTGTTTCAGTAGCAAATCGTTTGAAATATTTAATATTCCATATTCAATAGCATTGTGCTATTTTACATAAGAACTGTGCTGCACATTACAAATACAATATACATACACAGTCCAAATATGAGCCAGCAATGCCACACTTAAAGTCAGCATTGCCAATTTAGAAACTGGGAAATTCTTCAGCATACATTTAACACCGTCATTCTGCAGTGAAGGGGACTACTGTGTCACCCAAGTGACAGCTTCATGCCTGAGTGACTCTAGGCCTCTTTATTTTTTATATCCTAGGGAGCTCTTTTTATTCTTGTAGAAACTGACTCCTATGCAATAACTGGGTTATCTCAAATAAAGAGCAGCTAAGTGCTTTATGGTTGGAGTCACTGTTGGTCAACTATGCAAAAAGCTGGACAGGACTTTCTTGTGAGCAGTTACTCTTCATCAACCCTTGCTGAGCAGGTGTAAAGCCTACAAAGGTCGGGGACAAGAAGTTGGACTCCCTCGGATTCAGTTCTTAAACAGCAGTCACTGGGAATTTAGCAAATGCTGTTTTCAGGTTATGTGTACAGTAGAGTCAGGAACAAAAGTCGCTACTTCACTAAATTTCCAACTTTTTTTCCTTTGACATTGTCACAAACACTATGTCACGGCCTAAGGACTGGTTTATCCTCTGCACTCCAGAGGCACAGCAGCAGCCCCATACTTCCGTCACCAGCACAAGAGGAGCAAAGTAGTGGAAATTTTTTTCCCTCGCTTACCAGACTCCTAAATCTCCACTTTGTAGCCCTGCTTAGTTCTTGTTTGGAATGACAAAGAACATACAACACATGTAGCATATTTTCCACAATTACTTATCTTTGTCCTTCTGGCTGTATGACCCTTTCTCTTTCCATGTCTCAAGTGTGGGTTGAATTCCACCTTCCCATGAACTGACTCTAACTGCATCTGACTTCTTTTAAACACTGTGCTGTAATCTCTGCTGCTTATTCCTTTTCATCTTCTCAGATAAGCCCCACTCATGAACCTGTATATTTAAAAAACCATCCACCAACATCTGCAAACAGGCTTGATATCATAAAAGCAAAATGCTTCATTTACATGTTAAATTCCTTCAGTAATAGGACATACATCAGATCAATTGTCAGATGATCTACTGCCTACAGCTGACTTGGGTTTTCCTCGAGAAAATAAGGGCTTTTTTCTTATAATGCTTGCCAACTGATTTAGTTATGAATTAGAAAAACAAGATCTTCAAAAAGGGCCCTGAGCAGCATGGGAAAGTAAAATAAATATAGCTTAAGGTGATATCAGCCTGAAAAAGTTATTAATACAAGAACTGGCCTCCCGCTGTGAGCTGAAAGAGACTCTCGGAACTCCTTCCTCAAATACACTGGATAAAGCATAAAACAATTTACGCCAGAAACAGATAAACCAGGGATCCATTCATGGAAGACACTGTCTGTTCCTGCACAAAATGCTTAATTTTATCAGGATGATTGACAACAAAACTGTCTTCGTTTTTTCTTTGGTGAACAGGCTGGCAATGCAGCTTCAATCAACAGTGTGTAGGTGTGAGGGTGGCTGATTTTGGGGGTTGGTTTGTTTTTTTTTCAGGATTGGAAAGAAGACATTTCCTCTAATGAGTTTTCCTTGGCTGTTCAATATTTATTACAGGTACTTAAGCAGAGCTTTTATTGCTTAATGTTCCATTTCCTTCCAGAAGGGTAACACTGATACTTGCGTAATGCTGGTCTCATAGAATTGATGGCAGCTCCAAACTTTGCCTGGGCATAATCCTACCAGCACGCCAGCCCCATGACAACATATATTAGGGCAAAACTCTAAATAGGCTTCACTAACTCTAACTAGGCTTCACTAGGAAGTCTGCCACCACCACCACCCGCAGCATGAATTTACATAAAAGAGTTGAAAATGCGAAGGACTTTTTAATCCTGCCATTTTCTCCTGTCTATGGACACATACATCCATACCTCCCTACATGGCAGGGAACTGGCTGGGGAACCCGAAGATTTGAGACTAGGTAGGAAGCCTCAGGCATTACACTCACTTTTATATAATGTTTATCCTCATAGTGGTTGGAAGTTTGATAGAACTGGGGTCGCTGCTGCGGTGAACTGCATGGAAATGAATTCTTCTATGTGCAAAGGTACATGGCAGGATTACAATAGGGCACAGGTGAAGTGCTGGCACTTTCCTATGGGATGGAGTCTGCTATTGCTGCCCCTTTGCTTTTGGGAGTGAGGCAGCTTTCTTCTCAGAGGGAGGAAGCATCTTGGAAAATCTTCCAAGTTTCAATCAGAAACTCAACAGGGAATGAAAATCACTAGCACTGGTCAGGAAGCTCAGAAGAAATCAAGATGCGGGGCATGGAGCAGGGGCACAGATACCAAATACAGCCATTTAAATCAAAATAAATGTAAATTGCTCTTACTGATACATTCCAGGGACAGAATTGCCTGTTTCCAGTACCAGAAGGCTGGAGAAACAGATCACACCTCCGCATTAATTACAGATATCTGACCAAATCTGCAAGGAAAGCTACCACGGCCCCTACCCCTTGCATCCCCAGGTCACTGCACTCTACATTCACTGGAGAAATAGGGTTCTCCTTATCAGGAGGATTTGCATTTTTTGCAAAGATCTGTGCTGGCATCTAAAGGAGTGAGGCAAAAGGCTCCACATTTAACCCATTTTAAGCCTGATGCTAATGCTGCCAGAAAGGGCCTTGAAAGTTGACTTAGATTGCAGTGCCATTGCTAAGAGCTGTTGCTTGCTAAGCGGCGGTGCTTTTCCCAAGCTCTTCTCTCTTTCCCCCTCTTAAAGATGACCATGCATGAAGCATCCAGCTACAGCAGCACCTGGCAACCCCCTGCCTGGGCTCACACAGCACATCTGCTGTCATGGGTTGCAATGCTCCGACCACAAGTTAAGGAGGCATGGGATCGAAGATGAAGAAGGATATGGAAGTTTTTGATTTATTTAATTAAAAGTTTAGATCCTCTGCATTTACAGCCCCCGTTTCTTCCCTTGTCCAAGCAGTTTGGGAGTACTGTTAATGACAGCACCCCAAGACTACACCCTGAAGAAGCCGTGCCCTCCCCAGACTCCTGTACGAGCACAACTATGAGCCAAGCCTCCATTTCTAATCCCATAATAAACATCAGCGGGATGTTTATTCCTAAAGAAGCCATCATCTAAGTGCCAAACTCACTCTCAGTTGAAGATTTTCATTTCACCTTCCCCCTTCTTCACATATATATTTATTCCCCCAACACCAACACAGATGCACTCACATATAGGTATCAGTAAATGGGACTCAGCTCTTCTCTGTATATTAAAGCTTCTTTCTTGAGTGGAATTAATCTTGGCAGCTGTCTGACAGGAGAGACTGTGTGGGAGGAAAATGGTTTTATCTAAAACCTGAAAGAAAGCAAAATAATCTTTGAGAGAACAAACTGTGTTTCAACTCTTGCTCCTTCAGTGCAAGACTATTTACTAACAGAAAATACCCAACAACAGCAAAAATGCAAAAAATATTGCTCTGAAAGGTAACATAATGACCATGCAACCCCCCCACCCCTTTCACTTATGTGGCCGCTTGCCAAAACAATTATTAATACAGCTGACTCTCTCCATAGGAGGCCAGAATCTAAGTCAGCTTTGAAAAAACAAAATAAAGGCAATCTCATTATTTTCTTTTAGCTATGGTGTTGCAGGAAAGGTCTCTGCTTCCCATCCTGTCTCTACGGTACTTTCAGAGATCAGAAACTTAACAAACAAGGCAGTACTGAGTATTTCTGATTGACTTTTCCAGAGCAGTCACTCTGCTGAGACATACCCCTGTTCCTCAAAAGTAAAAACAAAGTTTGTTCTTACAGAAGCTGCATTTCCCCTTACAGTGAAGTCTCCCTTGGAAAAGGTCACCTTGATCTATGATCTACCCTCAGGAGGCAGCAAGCTTTGATGTCAGTGTGGACACCCTGCTTCCAGTCTCCAACCTACCCCTCTGCTTCTTCACAACCTCCTCCAAATCGCTCAACATTATTTCTGACTCTGGGCTCTTGTTCCAGCCTGTCCCACTTATTGTCTCCTCATCTTTACGCTGAGGTCCATTCCCAGTCCACTTGGGCTCCTAATTGGCTTTATCTTGCTCAGGGTCCTTGCGCCCTGCCGTTTCCTCCTCCCAGGTGCCCGCACCCATGGGTCATGGCAAGGACTTCCTCCCTGCCTGCAGCTCCAGGGTAAAGCACCGCAGCTACTTCAGTCAAGCTTCCCAAGACAAACCAAGGCTAATGGCTGACCTTTAGGTCTGAGAAATTTCATCTCAAGCAATTAACAGATAAAGGCAGACGAAAATGCAATTTTGCAGGGAGAGTGCTGGATATCTTGCTACTGCATCTCATCCCATTTTAAATTCTGGCTTTAACATGTAAAAAGGTTAAAGAGACTTTCCCCTCCCCTGCAAAATCTGTTTGGCATTAAAGGTACGTGCAGTAACATAACAAAATCGTGGAAATTTGCAACTGACACAACAGAGTCATTTCTGATCTAAACCTCTCCTGGAAGGTTCTCTGTACCCGAGAGAATGTAATTTAAATAACTACACAGTCTCCATGTGAAGCAGTTCAGTTCACTGCGGCATGTGCCATCCTGACAGGGAGAATCCTTGAGAGGACTGTACTGACAGCAAAAGCCACGGTGCTTCGTGTGCTTGCATTTTTTTTTCTTGAACAGTTCAGTAGCACAACAGGCAATGTGACACTATTACATATCCCTCCACCTGCTGCCAGTACCACTTCAGGCTTCAGCAACACTCGTGTATTAAACACTGTCAAATCCATTATATTTGAGGCCGTTCTTCAGAGCAGAGATTCAGTTCTTGGTGGATCTCTAGGAAGGCTTTTTAACGATGCTCTGTTCACACCCCCTTGACAGCCATTATGGTTATCACACAACCACTGTATATGTTTAGTGTGTCTCCAAATGATTTTGGTAAAAACACAAAGTAGATTTTATACAACAAAGATTTTCCAAGCATTTTAGAAGACATGCGGAGCGTGAAAATGATGCAGTAACCTGTTTGCATAAAGCTCTGCCATCTATCTCCCTGGACTCTTGAAAAACTGACATGGTTCCTCAAGGGACTTACTTGATTAAAGAACATTAATTAATTGAGAGAACATCTGTGCTGCTTTTCAACTAATCATTAAAATTAGTTAGGAATTGTAATCTCCTTAAAAGTGAAAAGTACACAGAATAACTGCAGCCCATTTTCTCCCAACATTTGGGTAGGGCTCAGCAACTACAGCATTTACCAGGATGGTTCCCAAGAGACTTGTAAGGCCCTGTGGTGGAAGTTTGCTTCCTGGGTAGCCTGACAACAGGAACATTTTATTCTTGGCTTCATGTGTTAACATATTAACCATGACAGTGCTGACATTTGTTGCTAAGTAAAATTGAATGTAAATGGTCTAGAAAGCTGCCATTAAATTGAGAAATTATTTTTGGAGTCTGAAATTAAGTACTGTCAACACAACTCATGTTTCCACTTATACGCAAATATGACAGGAATTTTAATGACTTCTCCAAACTCCACATAGAGAAGAAAAAAGGGAAATGAGAGTAATAATTTTAATTGCTCTCAAACTGTATTACAAAAAGCAGCTGACTTACATGGTATCGTAAGAGCTCGAGAACTATCCAACAGGACAGAGTAAGTGGGAGGGCTAGATGAGAAAATGTCACGTTACATGGAAATGAAACGTTGCTTCCCACTTGCATCTCCCAGTGTAACCCATGAGGTCAGGATATATCCAGGATCATAATTTTCCTCACATGGGAGATATCGGTTATTTAAACACAGGGCTCTACTCCCTGAGATCAAAGGAGGGATCCAAGGAGAGCTGAGCCATTGGTGTGCAGCACCAAGAAGTGGAGATTAACAGCAAAAAAAAAAAAGAGATTGTCATTGCACACGACAGAAGACAAGTAAGAGTCTAGAGACCGCGAATATCAGACACCGCAAAAGAGAACATCTCTGAATGAGAAGGTGGAGTCATCCAAGCTGTTTTTAAGAGCACTGCAGACAGTCCAGAGGTAGTCAATGCAAGAGCCAGTTTAGAACTAGTACAGGAGTGCTCAGCCATGTAACATGAGGCTGTGATGAGAATTGGTGGATTCATACAAATATCACAGATATTTGTAACATTTTCAGAGGCTTACAGAACCATCCATTTCTTGCACAGAGCCACCTGCACAATAACTATACTCAGTCACGAGTTTGAACTGTACTCAGTTGTGTGATTGTGCTGAAATGGATTTTAAGAAGATTAGGTGGTTCGGGGAAATGAAAGATTTTCTTAGTATCCACTAATTGTAGACAGTTTCTCAATGGTTTACTTTCAGATCCCTGCTTGGTAAACGAAATGAGGGAAGCCTGAGAATTCCTATTTCAAGGCAGGTTGAACGGATCTCTTCCTCACTGCCCCTCACCTGTACCTAGTACCAGCTTTAGAGAAGGGGGCCAGGAAGGGGCACTGGAAGACCAGCAGCAGCCGCAGGAAACCTGCCTGTTTTCAGCTCCCAGCATGGCAGGATGAAGTGACGGAGTGGGCAGCACCTGGACCTGTGTGGTTCACTCACATGGCTCCCAGCTGCAGAAGAGGTCAGCCATGCACATCCCATCTGGACCTGGGCCCAGAGACACTTGAAATTTCTGCAGAAGTAGGAAAATGAAGCTGGGAATTCATCAGACCTAGCTTGTTCTGGTGTCACAACAACAATTACAATCTTAGTTAAGCTATTTTTCTTTTCTTCCTACTCGGTTTTTTATTTTCATAGGTGTTTCAATACCACATAGTATCTGGCAATAAAATTCTGTCTGGAATAAAAGTGTTCCCCCCTTTTTTCACTACAGTGTAGAGAGCTTAAATCCTACTAAGGGATTAAAAAAAAAATAATCTATTTGCTGTCATGATATCATTCCTCAGGCTTATCTACTTTCTGTGGGCAGTAAATACACTTTCTGTGCTGCCTGGCCCCACTCCAGCCCAGTATTATACTAGTGCAAAGACTCTGAAGGAAAGAAAAGAAGAAATCACTAGCACGAGTTCATAGCCTTCTGCAAAAGGGGCCTTTCCCTCCTGTCTGAGGGGTTTATGCTTCTGAAAAACCACATACACCATTTGCAGACCATGAGCAAGAGCCTCTAAAAGAAATACTTAAGTTTGACAGCATATACTTTGTTAGCATCTGGGGTGTACACCATTCCCCAAGAAACAGCCCCAGTGTCACCGCAGAGAAAACGACACCATTCACACCACAAGGTGGTCTAGGCTGGATGAGCTACGAACCAGCAGGATGCCTGCAGGGGATGACTGTGGGATGTACTCTGGACAGCCCCTCCCTACAGTACAGGATGCACTGAGATGTCCTGGCGACTATGGCATCACTGAGTCTTATGAGATCACCATGATCTCATAAAAAAAAAAAAAGTCATCACAAATGAAACAGGGTGGGTGCACATAATGATGAACCACTTACCCTGGTATCTTTTTCCAGATGAAGCTTGTGTTGAAGACTGCGTCTTCTCCTGGCCTTGGCAATGCCATTGTGATAGAAGAAGTATCCAGTATCTAAAAAAGGGAGCTGGGGAAGAGAGAGAAAAAAACATCATGGATCTATCAGCTACCAACACAGATGACATGGAAAACTTTTACCTGTGAAGCAACTTGGGAATCTACAACAGGACTTGTGAAGAATAGCCCAGGGGCCCATAACACTCTTCAGAATGTCACTCCTAAAGTTACTCTAGAAAAGCGTGCCCTGCAGCATAGAAGTGAATTGCTACAAGTTTACAACATATAACTTGTATAGGTTTGGTACCATTTCCACCTCACGTTAAAGGTCAACGGTGCAAGCATTTCTGAAGGGCTTCCCAAATCACATCAGGATTATTTCCTATTTCCTGAAAAAGCCGGGATTAAAAACAAACAAACAAACAAAAACACCACAAAAACCCCCAAACCAAACGCACCCACCACCACCAACCAAACGCGCCCACCACAAAATGAACTGCAGATTATTCGATCATCCTTCAGCAATGAGGTGTCAGACGAGTGCTTTTCCGAGACACTGTAACATACCTGAGCTGATATGAGCAGAAAGATTTCCACTCTCAGAAACGTCTGGTATTTGGAATTTCTTCTGAATACCAGGAAATGGAATGTATGAAGAATATTAAGAAAACAGACAGCTCCCAGCATCCAGGTGGGAACAGTCTTGTACAGCTTTACTGTTGATGACATTTAAGGAACAAACACCTCCCAAGGGCTTTCCAGCCCCACCTAAGGCAGGTGCCAGGGAAGGAAGGTGTACATCTGTTTTTAAAGGCTTCTCTCTCCACAGGATTGGCAGAGAGTGACTTGGAAGGCTGGTAGACATTTAGCTTTGAGAAGGCTAAAAGACATGGTGTTAGGAGACCAGCATCCCACTTCCAGCAGTCAATTAGAAGCTCCATTTGCATCTCAAATTCTACACCTTTTTCCCCCATTCCAACTAAATAAGGAGATTCTGGTTGAATGTTTAAATCCAAGCAACTAACTGCATATTTTTAAACTAGGTTTCTCTTGATAAAAGGTGGAGGGGGGGGGAGGAAAAAAAAAAAAAGGAAAAAAAAAAAAGGGGTGCCTCTTGTTGGGAAGTTCCATGTTAATGCTGTGAACATTTTGACTTGAAAGGTTAGACAACACTGCATGCAACGTATTTAAAATAGCTATTCCTAAAGAGCTGCGATAGCACTGATCCTCTCCTTTTTATTATTTATATGTCACAATAACATAAACCTGTTAGCAGGAGTTCAAAGTAGTGAAAAACTGACTGATGTTTAGATAGAATATTCCTTGCAAAAACCTGGGCTGAATAAGGGCAGCAGGATCTTGCTTCCGTAAACCAGGTTTTTGTTCCTGTAGGCAGGTATATACAAGTTCACAAATATAATTTTCCTTCTCTGAAATGATCTCCCGTTTCATTAAATCTATCACTCTATTTGGTACAGTTCTGCAAATATATTTTGGCATACATGTGGAGCAGTGTCAGAATGGAAGAGTCACAGTGAATTCTGATAGTTTAAAATTTGGTCACATTCCAAAAATGAGTACATGAGGGGTTTGAGTTGTTTTTTTTTCCCTACAAAGTCCTTTTTTTTAATGTTAATTTATGCATTTAATATCAATGAAATCAAAGCATTTCATTTTTGCTTTTAAAATTCCACCGAGTATGATACATAATGCATAAATGCAAAGAAACTGAAAAAAAAAAAAAAAAAAATTGAAGCGTTCTTTTCTGATAAAAAGACCTCTTTTTAAGTGTATATAAAAGGTTAAGGAGCTTTCATCAAAATCATTATGGTTCCTTGGAGCTGATTTGCAGGGCTGACTGGAGAGCTTTTCCGGTAGAATAATCAGAATATTTTGCTTCAGCTCTGTATACATGTGAAGAACACTACGACTGAGGCAGAAGGAAGGGAGGCTATGAAAGCTCATGGCAGTGGCCGCAGAAGTCACTTATGCTTCATATCCATCTTCAGAGCCACAGCTCTTGAGACTCAAATTTCTGTCTGGGTTTACTTCATTTTTATAAAATCCAGATTTATGTTTAAAAACCATACTCCTGACATCCTTACCAACGGGGTAGTCAGGTATTTCCATAAGCCAGATTTTGGCAGTGGATCTGACTGTCCGGGAAACAGCCCTTCCCCCATGTCAGATACATTACTCTATGCCTCAAAAAATATGCGGGGGGGTGGGAGGAAGTAAAATCTAAATAGCCAGATCAGTTACAGCTTGAAATCCATCTCACTGTGCTAACCGTTACCATCCAGCACAAGTCAAATTACTCCTCTAATTCTCTCTGTGAAATCAGGTTGTTATCCTTCCTTTTATCTCAGTATCAACCATTCAAGCCAATTCCAAACAAATATTATCTTGATGTTCTTCCATTAAGGAAGATTCTTGGCAATTTTGAAGAGATCTGGAAACCTACAACACATATTCACTGTTCATTTTCTAGTGCCACTTAGAATGAAGCAATATATTACGTAGTAAAATTCTAAAGCCTATGTTTTCAAGTCTGACCATAATAATAAGTAATTACAGTTAGTACAACAATGACTGGATTTACAGACAAGATCATGAATAAGTTTGACTGACTATTCAACTCTGCAGATATCCCAGCAATCCTTGAGGAACTCTGATACTTTACAGTTTGTGTATTTTCACACTCATTCGATGAAACCAGGGGGAACAGACAGGAAGGCAGCCCTGTGAGGCAATACCCAAGACATGACAGGATCAAGCACCACGCACGGCACGGAACTAAGAGCAGAAAGTAAGCAATTTGCAGGAAGAATCAAAACTCTGCAGTAAATCCTCAAAATACATGAATGTACATACAGCAGAAGTCAGATGCCAGCAAAGGGCCTAAAACGTTGCACGCATTGATGAGGATTTTGCATTGACATCTGTGACTACCACAAGCAACCACTGAAGTGCTCCTGTTTTGATCAACTCCTGCTACAGAGTCAGTAACTCCTCTGCGGTGACCAAACAGCAGGATGCAGGTAGCTCCCAGCAGGGTTTACATACCCACTATTAGCTTCTCCAGGAGGTCTGCTCTGATTCGGAGCTAGAGCAAAATAGCAAATAGCAAAATGAGCAGTGCATGTAATGAAGTGAAATGAAAACAGAAGGGCTCCTGTACCTCCAAAGTGTCACCAGCAGTAGCTACTCTGTAATATTCTCATCCTAAAGCTAGAATCATATTTGAGTTAAACTCCTATTTGGGCAGCAGCGGGCTCTTGCGCAGAGGAATAATGCACTCAGCCCGGTGGCTCAGGTTCATTCTGCAAGATAGAAGCAAAGCTTCCTGCCCTTGAAGAAAAATTAGCAACTAGATAAGATAACTAATTACTTGGAAACACTTGAATATTCAAGTGAGGAGGATTATCTAGAGTTAGAAAAGGCACTGCTATTGCCTTGATGTATGAATATGGTCTAAAACAAAGTAGGACTCTCAGAATCTGAGGAATTGCAGGCACTTTGTTTCTTGCAATATTTGTATAAAATTACTGGAAAGAAAATACATGCAAGCAAACCCAGAATCACAAATACAACACAGCACGTAGAGCAAAACCTTATATATCCTCCTGTTTACTCCTTTTCTTCAGATTTGCAACCTCCTTGTGGTTATTAACAATACTATCTAAAGTAAAGATGAACCGCTGTCTAACCTCCTTCCTGAAAAGGACATGGACCAGAAAATAACTTTTGAAAATCCAAGGACTGACTAAATGGAGGAAAGAAAACCTCTTTAAATGGAAGAGGCTTATTTAGAAAGCAAAATGCCTAGGATATAGGATTTGGTACGGAAGGAAGCAAGAAACGCTTCTTATCATGCACAGGTTTAGCACCATTAGCTCTGACTCTGAGGTATCTTGGCTGAAATCAAGTAGTATCAGACTACTGCTCCACCAGAGAAGTCCAGGTGTAACTATTATCGAAAAAAAAAAAAGCTAAATTCACAGTTCCCAGCCTTTCTGTGCACTCTTCCTTACATCTGTCAATCTTGTCTCAGCAAGAAATTTACACTGTGCTGCCCTAGATGCCACTCTTGGGAAGAAGGGCTGTGAACAGGCAGCTACAATGGTCCCCCCTACCAGACACTTCTGGGCAGTCATTCCTAGGTACTGAAAGGGTAAAAAAACCAAACCCCACAGGCCACTGCTGGGTCCTCAGTGAGGGATCTGCTCCAAGAAGGGAAAATAAGGTACCTGATCTGGGAAGGGACAGGACCCATGGCTCCCTTGGAGCTGACGGCTCCCATCCCATTTTGTCTATTCGACAGAGAAAAACCAAAGTGCCTTCTTTTTGGTTTTGCTACGGACAATATAGACAGTGGCACTAGATGTAGTTTTGCCTGTCTGAAAGTATTTAATATCAGCTGCAAAGCGGTGCAGGGGTTTAAAGGAAGGAAGCCACAGAAAGACTAAATTCAGACACTGTTCCTCATTCTAAAACTGTAGCACTGGGGCCACCTTGAGCAGAGCTAACACTGAAAGCAACCTTAAAAGCATCAGTGGCATCTGACCAGAAAGCCTATAGGTAGCAATGGGATTATGAAGCTGAAATAAA
>JAAGNO010028351.1:17798-52212 GCA_033439905.1 Ceryle rudis | reverse complement strand
GTGACCAGAGATGTTACTTTGTGCACATCAATGCACACTTACCAGCACAATGGTAACACATTTATTAATGCATGTGGGTCCTGCTCCTTCTGAAGAAAGACAAAACGACCATTTAATTATGGTAGCTATGGAGTGGGATCAGTCTTTTTGAGGTCCCCATGAAAGGCATATAGGGAATTCTGCAGAACTCATATCATATAATGCCATACAGAAATATTGAACTCACCTGCACCATAAAAACTTGATAAATGTAAAGAGGTGACCTTTGTAGAGCAAGGTACCTAAATCTAGAATAACATGCCAAAACTGTGCATAATAACTTAGAACAAAGAGTTATTTTGGCATTGTCTCCTGCAGGGCATTGATACGCCTCAGGCAGCTATGTAGTACTGATGAAAAAGCCTCAAAACACTGAAGCTCTAATCTGCTGCCTTAAAAATCACAGCAGAACTCCCAATATGGATGAGCTATGTTACAAACACGAGTGAAAGTCATCTAACCTAACCCCAGATAAGCAGAGTGTAGAAAACTATACACTAAAACAGGTCATCTTAGTGCCTCTTTACAGTCATTTACTCTAAAATGGGATGTCGAAAATATATTCGTCTATTATTCTCCATTGGCTGAAGGGAACTTCAGAGTGACTAGCTCCAGTTTAGACACTTAAATCTTAGCATTCAAAATCATGGAGACATGAATCATTCCTCTTGAACCCTTTTTGATGCCAGTAAGCATTGTCTAAGCATTCAACATACAAATTTCAGGAAAGTTCTTCACTCTGGATCCAGATAAGACTGTTCTGAATCAATCTAATTGGGCTTCAGCTGGAGAGCTATGCATGACTTGGGTAATGGTCCTTTCTGGGAAGTTTTATTGAATTGAAAATAATAATCAAAATTATTTTCTCCTTCTTTTGCTCAGTGAATCAGTCAAAAATATTTCTTCTGCTATCTTAGTGCTTCCCTCCCTTAGCCCAAGTGAATCCAAGAATGAAATGCCTAAACTTTGGTGGAATGAATCTGGGCGTAATTATTTTGTATGTATTACAGAACATCTTTTCAACCCCAGTTCCATGTAGCTCATGTGCTCCAAATAAAGCTATTCATGGGATAAACCAAATAAAAATATGAAAGGCTTAAAGAATGAAAAAAAAAATCAACAGTGCAAACTTTGAGACCACACAGAGCACAACATGTCACCTCTGGACTGTTTGGGGACTAATGATTATATATTTATGTTCTTATTTCTTCAGTGTTGCTTGTTTTCTATGAGTATATTACACAGCAGGTGATCTTTAAAAGTTTGTGAAATTATGTTTTCATAAATTTTAGTTCTACTCCTTCTATATGTTCAGAAAGTGAGTTACACATTTGCCATTTTATGTCTTCCTCTCATAGAAAGGGAGCAATACCATGTGCTTTGAGTTATTGGCTACAAAACATGAATCACGATTACTGAATCATTGAAGTGAGCCTTTCACAAACAGCCTTAAGTATGAAACTTATTTATGCAAAACTATTCCACAACTTCTTGTGAATAACAAGTAGTTGAGAAAGAAAAAATCTCAGTCTTTAATTGCAAATCAAATGCAAGGCTGCTTTAGAACTGAACATTAATTGTAATAACCAGTTTGAGCAACAACATTAATCTGCTGGGGGGTCCCAGCAGTAAAAAAGGTATTCTTGTATTTTAACTGGGTTTTTTTTTTCATTATTTGAATGTTAAACATGTTATTTTAAACACCTGTAAAAGACTGATCATACATACCTGATGTTCATTTGACTTGTAAGAATATATAATCTAGCAAGTTTCAGCAGCATCTGTTACAGCTATATCTTAGTAAAGGACATTAATTCAATGACAAAGAGAGACTTCTTTTAAATTATCTTTCATGTTTCGTTTATATGTTCCACAAACATTATTACTCCTTCTGATCTGGATGGTAAGCAAATGCAGTGTTCACACAATGACTTCGAAGTTGTCATTCTTAACTGAACCGAGGATGTGAATAGGAAAACACACTGTGCATGAAATAGTTAATTTGTATTTTTTAGAGACTGTTAACAGAATTCCATTCCAGATGGCAGTGAGAGTGCAAATCTGTTCTGTTCTGTGAGGGTATGGGTGTTATAATAGGCTCCAATGGATCAGGTTTATTTTTCAATGTTTTTTTCAGAGAACACTTTAACCATTTCAGTCAGCTGCTGTTTGGTTTTATATACTCAGTATGAAGCATTCATATAAGATAATTGTTTGTTGTTACTGTCCACAAAATGCCATACCATGGAGACTTTTCTAAGCAAATTATCCCTTACTGGTGGCATTTCCTCTTAGAAGTTGCTAACTTGATTAGCATACTACATGGACAACCTGACCTTAAAGCCAGTCAGTTTAGGAACCAGACTTTCTCAAGTGCCATAGTCTTTTCCTTTGTTTGACTCCTTCACCAATGTTCCACCTAAAAAGGTGGGGTTTTTCTTCTGTATCAGGACTCCAATGTCTTTACATTTATCAAATCAAGAATGCTTATGGATTATTTCTTCACTCTGTGATGCTTCTAAGTCTCCCTGGCTGTTAGGATCTCTGTAGCTTTACAACTAGGATGTTGGTCTGGCAATCTGCACTTCAACCCTGGGTACCAAAGTCCTAGGGAAATCATGAGACTATTAGCCTGAAGTAGATGAATGTCTTTTGTCAGTTTTCAGCCAGTTTTTCCATACTTCAATACAAAACAAAAATAAAAGTTGTGAAACCTTGAAGTTTTACATTTAAGAGAGATATATTTACAACACACAGGTCCCAGCACTCTGTTCTGGGCATCTGTCCACAGTTGCACAGTCCCAGAAGGATCCCTCATCAGCCAGCACTGTGCTGCTTTCAGACACCACAAAAGTCAGCAGTTTCCTCACAAACTTTCTTAGGTATCTCCTGTCCTAATTCATGGTAGTCTTTCTTTTAGGAAAGCCCCTTTCAACAGGGAACATGGTTTTGCTTGCCTCAGGAGCTCACTGAAGCAACACACAGTAGAATACATTTAATACAGTCTCTGAACTACCTACTTCATTGTGAGAGCCAAGAATCTGACAAATACCTTATATATGTGTTGAAAGAGACAAAGAAGGAATGAGAACTACTGCCCACTCCTTCCAGTTAGCTACACCTCATCACTCAAAAACAATTTTTCAGGTTTCAAAATCTCATCTATATTTTCTGTCCTGCTTTTCTTTGTTTTATTGAGGTTTGCATTTGTTTTGTAAATTGTCCAAAAAGTTCTTTAGAATTCCTTTCAAAAAGGACTTCTCTGGTATGGGAAAGAAGAACTGCAGCCTCCCTCAGTTATGTTCCACTTTTGAATGGCACATTACAGACATAATTCCATAGTCCACTGTAAGGTAACCTGAAGAGTTGTCAAGAGAACAATGTTTGACATTGAAGACCAACTACTTTGAATTAACAGCATATCTATTCAAGCTAAAAAGAAAAAAAAACCTGGTTTGCTTTAAGATAACATCTTGCTCTGGTACAAGGTGAATAATGATACTAAGAGATTAATAAATGGGTCTGTATGCACTGGAACTTGCAATCATGGTTTCTGAGAAACCTGAGAGTAGAAGACTGAGCCCCCATGCTCTGGACCTGCTCAGTATTAAAAGCAATAGAGTTTTCCAGTAATAGTGATATAATTATATTTGTGTTTATTTTGTAATTTGTATTTTCTTCACCGCTCTTCAAATTTGCAATATTGCTTCAGCATGTATGGATTTTTGTTCAGAAATTAACCTGCCCATAACGACCAGAATACTGAAGGTAATGCTCTCACTATACTGAAGCTTGAACAAGGAGATGGACTGTCCAAAAAGTGAGAAATCTTGTTTCTCCTCTTAAATAAATTGAAAGAAGAAAAACACAACCCCTAATTCACCCCTTAGGACTGTATTACTATACTAGCAATTTTCACTATACAACTTAAAGCAAATTTAATAAGTCTCTTCTTATTAATAAAAGGAACACCACTGAAGGTGGGTGACTGATACTGAAAATGTACCTTTCCTACACAGTTTATGCCATGCTACTAATGTTCTATTTTATCTTCCTTTAATGGAGTCTTTCAATTGACTTAAAGTGAATTAAATCGTACAAGTAATGTTCGGGACATGTCTATGGCATAGCAGTTGTTTATACACTGAGTATTCTCATGTGCATATGGCTGTACCTAGAATTCTGGTCCTGAGTCAGACATTGATTTAAGAGCTACTTATTCCCTTATAAAGCCAAATTAAGGTAGTAAATCTGACTCTCTGTAGTTGATGAGATAACTGAGTTCTAAATAGGACTATACAATGCAAGTGGAAAGAAAACAGAGACATTTCTCTCTGACACTTGTTGAAATTTCTGAAAGACTTAATTGCAAGGAAACCTTAGATATGTATTTAACATATAAAAGAAAAACAATATGTGGCTAGTTTAGATGTAGTATATGCTTTAAAACAAGGTCAAAATGCTTTTGGTAATGGAAATTGTAGAGCAATGTGTTGTAACTAAACATTCAATTATTCTGCTTCTCTGAAACTTGTCATTTTGTTACACTTCAGAAAACACATTTGCACTTTAGTATCTGTTCATCCATTTCATTGCTAAGATGCTCAGATGCCTTCTAAAATACCAGTCACTGTTTACAGAAATAAAAATGATGATTTCTGATGGCTGCCAAGTGCCTAATTAGCTACGCAAGCATACACAATTATTTTTTTTAAAGGTTTTGTTTGTTTATTTTTAGTATAATTACTTCTTAAATGCTAATTTGAAAAGAACAAATTCTCACTGTGAAGGAGAGTATTCTCAGTATACCTCCAAAAGTCTAAATGCAGTGTCCTTCCTCTGCATTTATAACTGCAGAAATGTATCTGAGGGACGAATGTGCTTATGCTGTGACCAGATAGCATCCTGGAAAATGGAAATGATAAAAAGGAAAAAAAAATACTTCAGAACTAAATATATCTGTAAAAAGAAAACAGAGCTGTCATAGAATACTGATTAGAAGACCTGCTGCTGTGTGAAGGAAACCATTTTCCTCTCCAGGGACACAAAGCAGCATCACACTGAGTAACATGCCAGGGAACAGCAATCAATACGGGTGCAAAATCAGTTCTTGCTGGACAGTGTTATAGATGAATTGATTAACTCATATGACATAGACACTATGAGTAGCTGGGTTTCACTTTCCCCCATACAACATAATGTTATTTTAAACATCCATGCAGAGTTTGTTAAGACTTCCTCGGCAATGGCTTCAAATCCTGTTTAAAGTTGTTTAAAATGGAGAAGAGGATTTGTCTAATTAACTGAAGAGGTTTCTCAGCAAGACATTCTGAAAAAATGAAAACAGTTTTATGGGAAAAGAAAAATCCTTTTACTTGCCTACTCTGATGAGCTCCTTTTCTTTAACTGAGGATGCATCTCTCATTCTCACCTCATATCACAAGCAGGCAAGTGCAATCAGTGGCAAACAGCGAAGATCAGAAAACAAGTATATGCAGAGGCTATGAAAAAATCTTGCTATTCTGCTTTATGCAAATAGATAGTGAGAAAGGGGAAAGCAGTGGGAAATAGCACTGAATGACTAGCTGTGATTCAGCTGCTCTGAGTAGCTATTCTCATAAATTAGAAACTGTGAAATCTTAATTGGAAAAATGTGATTTAAAACACAAACCATAAAGTTGTCCAGCTCCTCTATGTGATATTGCATATACTTAATACTTGAAGGATTCAGGGGCTCTAAAGCACTATGACTGGCTGTTGGATTTCAGGAGTCTCTATGGCCTATAGGAATTATCCAGTATTGGTAACCTCCTATTTCTACCTGGTCAGGTAGGGATTATTGCAGTGTAGGTCTGTATGCTGGAGTTGCAGTTGTAAATAGGTGCCTTCAGACGGGGTAGGACAGTGTCATATGTATTACTGTCATTTTCTCTCCTCTGACTTCAGTGGCCTTTTGTTGGCATAGAGCAAGTAGTTTTTACTCTAATATTAAAGACTATATTTTAAATCTGCAGCACAATAAATAAGCTTGATCCAAACTGGAGCTTCTGGGCATTACTGTAATGAAAATAAATATTTCTCCACACACTTACAAAAGTCTCCTGAAAAAAAAAAAAATATACTGAGGTCGTACATTCAATCATACAACAGTTAGGAACAGGTATATTTATGGTTTCTCATATACTTTTCATTCTACCACACTGTATTCCCACCTGGTATAATGAATGAATTCTGGTATAATGAATGAAATGCAAACACTGAAATGTTTGTGACTGTTGCCCCCCCCATTCATCAGAGATTCAGCATTGTCCAGAACAGTCCAGGACTAAGTTGTAGTGGCTGGTATACCTTGAGCACATCCACCTCATTCCCAGATCTGTCTCTACAGGTCTGCACCCTGCGAGCCCTCATGGAGTTGTAGCACTTGTCACACAGTGGTCACTTGGAAGAGGACAGAAAAACATTTCACACCAGATTCAAGGCAAAGCCTTCCCACAATCAACTAGGCCAGCTCTCTGTGAGCTACCACCTGCTTACTGCCTGTCCCCAAGAAGTAAGGCCAAGAAGAAGTCCCATCCTCTGTACCAAATCCTTTCTTAATTAACTATTGACAGAGCCTGGAAATAATGAGGCTAAGAAGTGGGTGGGAGATCACTTGCAGAAGTGGATCTGTAAGCGTGTTGTCACCAAAAAAGGGAAGGCCATTTTGAATCATCTAGACTGCACTGAACTGCATCAGTTCAGTGCACTGAAGCATTAAGTCCTTCAACACCTGACATGGGAGAGAAGCAATGTGGGTTGCATGGAGTTATGATCCACGTTGTCCTTGTACAGTTCACCACACAGCAATCCAAGTTCAGAAACAGGAAGGATTAATGAGTACCAGCACAGTGATGAACAAGTGAGGACATCAAGGCTCATACAACATGAGATGTTCTGTATCTAGATAAAGAATGTTTCTATTTGGTGTTTCTGTATCAATGTCTATGTTCATTCTATACTGACCAAATCTATAACAATGTTCTTACATATTGTCTGTGGATACTGTTCTGACCTGGTTAAAAATGATGCAGCTAGACTGAGTAGTCCTTTTGAAGAAATGGAAGGGTTAATCAGTCCAGCCACACACCGGATGGGGCCAAATAGCTTCACTTAAGTCTCACTACTCATCTAGATGATCTGTCACTGACCAATGCCATGTCAGCTGTTTCTAGTAGGCTGGATTCAGAAGAAGTCTCAACAAGATAGTCAAAAAGAAACCCTTTAAATATTATTAAATATATAGATAATATCTTGAACTGCAAAATAGACTGGGGAAGTACAGAGAGAAAGTATTACATATAGTTGCCTTGTTATGTAACATATTCTTCCCACTTGGTTACTTTCAGAGACAAGACCTTAGGTCCAGCCCAGAATGGTCACTCTAATATTCTTACAGTGGAGGAGGTTGTTACATAAAATTTGGTCTTCTGACAATGTTGATCTTGTCATATGTCTAGTAGTGGCAGAGCAGAAGCCCTCGGCAGGGTAGACTGTCTCTATAAATCAAAGGTCTTGAAAAATGTGAGTGTTGTAGCTATGCTGCCTATCATCCTAGTGGCTCTCAACTAGTCATTTCAGAAGAAGTCAGTTTCTGGCTGAAGCTATAGCTGTGCATGAGGTCCTCCCTTATTAAAGTCTTTCAGTGGGATTCCTTCTAGATTCAGGAGAGCAACAGTTCTGGGATACAACTCACTGATAAAACACCCCCTAGTCCTTTGTTAAAATAAAAAGGCTAGATGTTCACCAGGGTGTAGCTGGTGAAGAGGCATGTTATAGCCCACATTCTCAACTCCATAGGTGATGAGGACCTTGCCATACCTGACCTTTTGGTTTACATATTTCAAAGGTGAGCAGTGGTTCGCTGTGCTGCTTTCTCAGGGGTTACAGCTCTCCTAGACCACACATAAGAGGTCCTTGGAATTTCACAGGATCTAAACAGTCTAGACTAGAATTCATCTTCAAGTGGCTTCAGTGAGCACTTAAATAAAAATGCAGACACAGTCTTGTGGAGTGTATCTGCTGAACTAGGAAATATTAATCAGATTTCACACCTCTAACTCCTGAATGGGCCTGATTTTCAACCTCCTGATACAAGTTGCCTTAGGTTACTTCCTTCAAATATGCTTTTTAATTTATTACAAAGCAATTGAAACTCCACATTAGGAAGAATTCTTTTAAACATAATATTACTGCTAGCAGCTTTGAAAATTCCCAATTTAAGAAGAGCTGCCTCAAAAAAAAAAAGCTTTTGAAAAGATCAGTGGCTTTCATTACATGTTTGTCTGTCTGCTTTTTCACCCCATTCATAAATCAGTAGATTATTAAAAGCTGTTAAATACTTCCACAAGGTCATTTGACCATATCGTCTGAAGCAACAGTTAGACAAAGAATTATCTTCTTGGAGATCCAAAGTTGTTCTAGTAATATGAGGAGCTTGTGCTTACTAGAAACTGGTTTTTTTAATGTCAATGCCTATTTGCTATGTTGAATGTTGAATAGGACTTCAGAGATTACAGCATTAAATTAAACACAACAGATAGAAATGTTAATGAGAGCTAAAGGGAAATGAAGAAAAGTTATTTCAGAATGTACCACACAGAGAAAAAATACTAAAATTTAATACACTTTTCTGTCTGTGAAATAAATCAAGTACAATAGCATTTCACAGAGAAACTGCTTACAATTACTCATCCAAATGAGTGAGATAGCCTTGTCTTAGAAGTAAATAACTTACATGCAAAAGCTTTCATCAGTGCTGAATTTGTCGATAACACCCCTTTGTCCAATATATATTCAACTTGATATCTCCAGAGTGATGAATGTCTTATGTCCATGTATATCCTCAGCTTTATGGGTTCTAATGTTCAGATCTCATTGTGAAAGATTAAACTTCCAAGTATAAATTCTCCTGTATGTATTCGAGACTGTATCCATTAGTATATTGCTATTGAGGGGTAACAGTAATTGTCTTTGGCCTAATTGCTCTTGGAGGAGAGATGAATTTTTGGAAAGGAGGTATTTCAGGAAACTGTCACTGGAGGAATTGCTAGTTCAGTCTTTTGTGACATTACTGTACCCCTTCTGAGGTACAAAGGAAAATAATGTCACTAAGGTAAGAAGATTTCTCCAGAACAAGAAATGTGTTCTCATGTACTTTATCATGAAGTGTGGGTCTCCAAAATCACACTACAAAGCAGCAGATTTTCAGAGTTTATTCATAGTTTGTAGATTTTACAGGCAAAGCTTATCCCTAACATAAAAATCTCCTGGTTTTCTAGCTCCTCTTCTCTTAAAAGACTTACTCAGTTATGTGGTGTTGATGGATCACATACAAGAAGACTGCCACCCAAGCTAGGGCAAGGAGAGACGTGAAATTTCTTGAGACAATTGTAGAGAAAAGGTCTGAGCAGCTTTTAATTGAGATTTTGTGAGAATCAGAAACCAAAAATAGGAGTGTATCAAGATTAGGGGATCTGGCACATGAGGGGAAAGTTCATGGAAATGGTGATGTGATAAGGGAAATACAATGGGAGTGTATGGAAGATTAAAGTAGTGGAAATAATGAGCTATTGCAATGGAAAGAAGTATGGGGAGCTTAAAGGTGAGAAAGGAAAACAGACAATAAAATAAGAAAAAAAGTAAAAGAAAAAGAAAGGAAGCCAAAATAGAGTGAAGAGAAGAGGACTGATATGTCATGTCTTTAAGAAAGGCAATGTTGACTTTGAGAGAAAAATGTGAAGGCACACTTGGGAAGGCAGCTTAGAAAAATGAACATTTAGACAAAGCCTAGTCTTTTTCCAGAGGAAAAAAAAATCAGGGTTTTTGCAGATTTCTCTTTGCCATCTCTGCAGCAGCTACCACATAATCACTTTACAGGACTCTTCACCTGGGAAGACTAACCTCAGTGATTTAGTAATGGGAGGATCACATTTAACTGAAGATACTAAACTAGCATTAGCTGGAAACTGGGATGAGATGAAGGGGAGACACTGCTCTTAAAACCATAGGAATAGGACTGGATAAAACTGCTGAGGAAATTCAGCACTACTGTCATGGCTACCTTGTCTGTCACGGGCTCCCTAGATGCTGTCTCTATGAGAGCTCACAGCTGGATTTAAGAGCAGTCAGTTATTTTATTTTAAAAGGGTTTTTTTGCTTTTAAAAAGAATCTAGGTCACTTCCAGTGCCTTTCAATCCACGTAGCAGACTTTATTATTTCTCTTTCCTAGACAATCAGAGCAACAGGTCTAAAATAACAAGTGGCAAAAGCATTTTAACAAACAGAAAAAAGCCAAGCAGTGCAGACCCATTAGTACTGACAGTTTAGTGCCATAGATACAAACAGTAATAAAGTTTTAGGAACACAGTACTTGAATGCAGGCTTATTTTCAGAAATTACTTTAAATTATAATTACCTTAATGAATGCACTAAAGCAAAGGCATAGCATTATATAAGAAATGCCAGATGGGAACCATAATGAAATTTGCGGATGAAATCATTTAAGAGAGAAAACAATAATCCCAGAGGTGAATGTACTGAAATAATGACTTGTGTTCATGGAAAAGATGTACGAGTTCTCATATCCTAAATTATAAAAGCAGTTTCATGACTTTTTATCAATGCATCACTGATATGTACTTTAATTTTTTTTGAGATTCGTTTTGGTGTTTGGTTGTTTTGGTTTTTGTTCGTTTGTTTTGTTTGTGTTTTTGTTTCTTTTTGTTTGTTTGTGTGTTTGCTTTTTGGTTTTGTTCCCAGAAAATAAGTTATATTGAGTTTTTACAGTGCATAATTCTTTGTAGCATGTTGTCATATTTTCTACAGGTTTTTTCTCTCAGCTTAGCCTGAGTGTAAAAGAATAAAATGGAGAGTCAGTGAACATTAAACTCAAAGATATGTTGAAAAGGAGATTTTTAATTCATTTACAATTTCACCTTTTATCCTTCTATTTACAGTTTAATTTGAGTAAAGGAAAAATTAACCAAATCATGAGCTGATTGTGAACTAAATAGAGATCAAGAATAATAGGGGTTTTTTTCCATAAATAGATCAGAAGCATTTAAGGAAATCAGAATTAGGTGTTGAACTGTTCACATAGGACTGCAACATGCTATTTCTTTCTATTATGAAATATGTGCAACTGTTTATGTTAATATGTCATATACCTTAAACAGCTATAGCTTTAAGCTTCTTTAATGCATGCAACCCATCATCTCATAAATCATACATTAACAGGCATTTTAGCATTATTTTGCTAAATGCAAAGAAGGTAAAAGACACAGAAATCAAGAAAAAAATGGCAGCTCTGGAACCTTTAGCCTGGAAGTCCCTCTACCTTCAGCACTGCTTTTTCACCTTTGCAAGTTTTTGCAAGATCAGGACTTTAGAATCTGAATCTGATTTAACGGTGGTAATTTTCAGTTCTCTTTTTAACTGCAGCCTCTAATTTACCTTCTTGAGACGTGAGCATTTTTTTCATGCAGGGTACTCCCTTTGCACAATAAACAAGACAAAGCATGAAGCAAGAGTAATCTGCAGTCATCAGATACTTTTCAGTTTGTCAGCATCCTAAAATCCTTCAGAAAATTTCCAGCATACTGAATGCACTTAATCCTTCCAGCACTAGCCAGTGTTAGGGAAACTAAGCATGAAAACTCAGACCTTGAGAACTGCAAAAGAAAACCAGGCAAAGAATTGGTATGAAATGCTCTTGAGTTCTAAACAGAATAGTAAGGTTACTGCCCATGAAAACTGTGTCTAAACAGACAGAAAGGACAAGATTCTGTCACTGATTGTGCTTGCCCCACCCAGGCAACCCAGGTAATACAGCAGAGGTGGCCAGTCCCAGCCTGATACTCCAGGCACTACATGAGGTCAGTCCACAAACTTGCCCGGGTGAAAGAGCAGGACATAGATCCTAGCTAAAGATAGTCCTCCCCAGCAGGGCTCCTCCTTTCTGAGGAGCAAACCCCCCCTCTGCACAGGGTCTCCACTATTCTTCGGTCCACTCCACTCCCCTTACCCCCCAATGCCAAGTGTGAGGAGCCAGTGAATCCTGCAGATCCTGGAAACGCAGGCTGGTGACCTGGTGAGAAGGCAGATGACTATTTGGTGGGGAATCAGAGGAGGGCAGATCTGAGAGGTACAACAGCATCCACAGAAAAGGAATGTGCACATGCAAATCACCAATTTCCACTTAGAAGGAGGCAAAGGGAGGACCTCAGGAGAAGTGCTGATTCAGTACATGCTATGGCAGGCCTCCCTTCTTGAAAGGGAGACCTGAATCATAGCTTTCTTGGAAGCACACCCAAGAAATGCAGTGGCAAAAACACCACCTGCTCTACCCAGGAATTGCCTTGCTCGGTGTCAACTGTTACATTGCCCATATTCTAAAATTTTTAAACTGCAATTCAGTGACTTCAGCTGGACTCAGAACAATATAGAAAATGTTATCAAGTGAAAAAGCTTTGTTTACAAAGCCCCATTCTGACCACCAGCAGCCCAGATGCCCTGACAGTGACTCTGATACTGTCTCCCTGCTGTGAGTCAACCTCTGAAACTCTTCCGCTCTCAAGGCAACAGGAACCAAATGCAGTCACTGCACTTCCTCCTCTTTTGTATGCTTATTAGGGAAGGCACAACATAGCTTATTGGTTGGTCTGGCTTAATATTCACTGTCAGTCACACGCTGCACATGTACCTACATGCTACGCACACACTCTGGTCTCTCCAGTTGTTGGCACCATGGACACACACAGATGCCTCTAACCCATGGTCCAGGTCCATGCTCATCAAACTGCAAGCAAATGAAACTGAGAGAATTGCAGTGGACTGTGTGGATTTCAAGGGTTTTCAGTCGCCTTGAACTAGAAAATAGTGGATGGATTCAGAGTTTAATTCACTATGTATTAATGTTCATTGCAATGACCATTATAGTTGCTATTGGATTGCTGTGTGTGAAATCTACAATAACTAGAACTGTAACTATGCATGTTAGGATGCTTCAGGTCTGTGATCTTGAATACATCCCTTTAATGCAATCCCATCGATGAAAGCACAGGAGAGGAAGACAAATCCCTTAACTAACTCCAAATTTTATGATGTTCCCCTTGACAAGTTGTGACTGAAGTCACAGGGTGGATCATGTGGGAAAACTGCCCATCTTGCCAAGTAACAGGGATGCAGGCTAATTAGTGTGCTTATCTTCTACCAGCCTTGGACAAGGATGCAGGCCAATTTAGCTCCCTTATAATTTATTTGACAATCAGCAGGGGCAGTAGGATGAGCATTTTGCTTATTTGGCCAAGGCACAGCACAGATGTTGGAAGTCTTATAACCTGGCAAGTTGGAAGTTTTACAACCCTGCCCAATTACTGCAACTGCTGGGATAAGACAAAGGTCTTATAGCCAGAGGTTGTGACAACGAAGCCGGAGAGAAGGCCCAATTGTGAGGGTTTGTATCAACAAAAGCAGAGGATTGTACACCTGTAGCGAGTGTTAGCTTTCCTTCCTCCCCGTTCTTAATAGCACCACTAACCTGTGAGGAGCCAGTCAGTGCATGAGATATGACCCAGTCCCATCTCACCAGTAGATATAAAACTAGTCTTTAGAATCCTGTAATTTTGAGGAAGAGAATTCCAACTATCCAGATGGGTCAAAGGGCCTGGACTTCTCTCCAAGCAGGGATGCCTCTTTGGTAAGACTTCTGCCTCCGACATTGTCAGATGTGACCCAGGAATTATCAACTCAGTGAGTGCAGTGAGTGTATTTATCAATGACAATTCCAAACTTGTTACCTCTAACGCCTTAATAAATAATTTATCTTTGCAACTTTGTGAATCTATCTCAGTGAAAGTCCTTAGCAGAGCTCTGAAACAGGCAAACATTGACTCTAATAAGAGTCAAAGAAAATTCAAAGAAAAGAAAATAAGTCAACCAGTGATGATGAATATCTGCAAGGGTGTCCACAAAACACTCTTATCCCTACTCCCCTGTGTCCAGTTCACTGTAAAATTGGCTCCACAGCCCATGCCCCTTTACATGGCAAGATACACCCCCAAGCACTGCCTTGCTGAGACGGAAAAACAGAGATGAGCCCAACCATATGGACAGGCAGAAAGGAGCAGGTGCTCCCTCAACTCTTTTCCAAAAGATACCAGAAAGAAGTGCTCAGGATTGCAGCCCAATGCTAAAAGAGCAAAGACTGGGCCACCGAATCCTAAAAAAAGGACAGACTCAGCCACGAGGACAAGCCTCCTCTGAGGAACATAAGTAGTACTATTTAGTGAAAATTTGGCTATGGACTAGCTTCTGAGCCTCAGGGTTTGTTCCTCTACAACCTTGCTGGTTGTGAAAGGCCACCCAATGGAAGTCATACTGCCAGCTAGCTGTACTAAAAAGTACATGTTGGACAGGGAACAAATAGAGAGAAGAGTAGCCAGACGATTCAGTGCTGGCTGCACATCTTTTCTCAGCTGCCAACAGCACAGAGTCTGAGTCAATAGGATGCAACAGGCTGTCTTGTAAATAATTCTCCATCTTTTCTCTCTGCTGCAGAACTACTCAAAGCAAAAAATAGATGGCATAGGATAGTCCGTAGTCCTCGCTCACTTGTAACAAACAGGACCATTCTTACTGACTCCTGTGTCATTCCTGATGGTATGTCTTTGTGTTGAAGCAGTGTATCAGGGTGCCAATGTCCTCTTAACTTATTCTGGGCAGTGATTTCAGGTATCATGTGATGAACAGCCTTTAGAAGCCTTTAAATCCAATCTTCCACATCTCAGCATTCCTTCTTGAGAGAAATCAGGATGGTTTTGAATGTAAAGTCTGGATAAAATGCTATCAGTAAGGTTCCCTAGTGCTTCAGAGATTACAAGGTACAGCCTACTCTTTTGAATAACTGATGGAGATTTCTTTCTCTTCATGGAATTGGATCCAGAAGTCTATATCTAGGCAACAGAGCTGCACTGGCTCTAGGGTGCCCCTGAACACAGATACCAAACGCTCCAAGAGATGGGGAGGATGCACTCTTACAGCAACTGTCGAGGAGCCAGATAAACACAAAATTCTTAGAAGGGGCAAGTGCTGTGAGGAGTGACAACTGATTTTGCTTGGAGTTCTCAGGTGCGCCACTTCAGAACAGAGCAGCATTCAAAACTCACTAAAACCTTCTGAAACCCTCCTTCGTTAAGGCATTGCAAATCAAAACCCCAAAAATGCTGTGCAAAAGAAGCATTAGGTCCATATTCTCTTAAAGTACCTGGCTTAAGCCATCCCAGCATATGTTTCATTTCAAGAATACTTGGATGTTAAGTTTCATTCACTGAAAGCCTTCCCGGGAACTTATGTCTTTTACAATAATTATGACGTGGATGCTATGTTCTCTTTTTCCTCAGAAGACTTCATCTTAGGTTTTTATTTAAAGATCTATTATCACCCATATCCCAGGACATACTTTCGAATTGCTTTTTATCAATTAAATTTTCTTTTTTTCCAAAACCGTATGAGAGCATTTTGTAATTGTTTTTAATTTCATTTTAAGCTCTGCCACTTCAAATTGTCCTCAGCACTTAATTAAATTTCTTTCTCAGGAGACAGTTGTTCTATCTAGATTTTATAACAGCCTATCCTATAGTTCATAAAAGATTTGATAATAGCTATTCAAATGCATGGGGCTGTGCAATATCCTTAGATATATGACTCACATACTTTTATCTTCCATAAGTTGTTTCTAGCTCTTGCAAAAATAGATTAACTAGATTTTAAATACATGGGGGAAGGTATAGTTATGTGAGGAGTACCAAAACCAGACTTATGCTTAAGTTCAGAATCCACCAAGAACCTTGCCATGGCAGTCACATAGCAGGACAGACGGCTTACTTGGAACAGGTCAGTGTTTACAGTTCTGAAGCACTTTGACAGTGGTGATTAGAAAGACTTCTTTCATATCCTGTGATTTATAGATTAGGATACATTTCTTTGGTACAGATTCCAGTTGTTTTAAGGAAATAACAGGATTCTACCCAAGTGTCTAGAAAACCTACTGGACACGCTATTTATCAGTCTACTAGCTAAAGGAGCCTTTTCTTTTTGATGTAAGTTCTGTAGACCATGAACTATACATGGGCTAGTAAGTAGATTCTAACATTAGCTCTGCAACTCACAGAGCAGATTTGCGTACCTGAAACTGGAATTCAGAAACAACATGAGTAATGTTGGCTGTACACTCTCAAGCTTCCATTAAGAAACTTATTTTTAAAAAAGATCTAGATACTAATTGTGAAGTACCTATCAGAAAACATTCAAATATATCCTCAGCTGCCTATAAATTATTTACACTGGGCTTTTATCCAGCCCAGCTGAATCTGCAGAATTAATAGTATTATCATAAAAGAAAATACAGTATTAAGAAAAAATACATCATGCCCAGAAAAAAAAAAAAAAATCTAAGGAAATTGCTACTCCACTGAACAACACGTAAGAGAGAATGCACCATTCCATGCAGTGTCTCACAATTTAGCACAGAAGCAGTGTATGTCTTTCAGGATTTGTCTTCCTGAGTTCCTCACCCCATTTATGACCCTTCGCTGTGGGGCAGCTGTTAGTGTTGTGTGGAGGGCATTGCTGGCAAAATGCAGCTTCCTTAATTTTACTGCTGGTTCAGAAAATATCTTGATGCATGTCCATGGACAAATTAATCTTTCATACCACATTAGGTGGTGACGTCCTTCAAGCACTCTTGAAAGGTATTAATTTATCACCCACTCAGCACAGTGAGCCTCTTGCCTCACCTGGAGTTTCTAGAATTTACCTTCCCAAATTATAAGGCTATGATTTCATTTCTGCCAGCTGTTGTTAGGAGTGGGAAGGGATTCAAATATTCACTTCAGGACTGCCTGGAAGTGAGCATCCACTAAGCCTTCTCCTTCCTCCAGAGAATTTTTGTGGTCACTAAATTTCTTCCAATGTTACTGAGAATTTATTATAGAAATATTGGAATGTCAGAAATAGTTTGCCTCTTGTGTAAGTGGAGGGATGTCTTAAAATGGATTAAATTCCAATTTTGTTGAGAGCCCACTGATTCTCATTGGTTAAGCCTGTCTGGAAGCACTTAGGTAGAACTTAGGCTATAAAAATATGTCTTCACATGAAATGTATCTGAAGACAGAGAAATGTCAAGTCTAAATTTGAGGAGCCACAGCAACAGTACATACACAGGTGATGTAATTTAGCAACTTAACCCATCATTTTTTGAAATAGTCACCTTTCTAAATTCTATTTCTCCTCTTTCCAGAATCTTCCAAATTGCCCTCACAGGCTGTGTAAAGGGATAGCATAATCCCAAAACAATGAAGTTTCCAAAACCAAAGAAACGTCCAATCTCTAAAAAACTTTGTGGAGTCCTGCAATAAATTACATCTCCTTAACTCAACTATAGTGACTTCAGCTGTTTGAAGAGGTGAGTAGCAAACTGTTAGAGGAAGGCATTCAATCATCCTATGGCTTTCTACAATTTCTGAAATAATGTTTTAATAATCTGTGGCTAGTTCATACACAGTAGAGAAAGATTTAAAGGCTACCAAGATTTTTCCACCTCTTCCTCATCAATTTCTAATGTACTATGGTGACTCTTAACAGTCACTGGAGGAATTCTGGGTGAAAGTGCTATGCATAAGGTCATACTGTAATCTTGTATCTTGTAATACGTCTCCTGTTTAACAATAGCTGAGGAATTTTTTATCTCCAGAATGTCTGGCTACACCATTGAATATATTTACCTAATTTTTTACATTTTCAATATTACTTAAAAAAACCCTGAAGAAGCCTGAGATAGCATTTCACATGTCAAAACAAAATAAAATAGTAAGTTTAATTAAATATCACACTGACATATATACAGTCCAGTTCCCATCGGTGTACTGATTAGAACTCCCATCACCTGAAGCTATGCAGATTTTGTTAGGTGTGGAGTTACAACCACCAGTAAGGCTCAGAGACAGAACTGGATTCCTGACTAACTAACTGGCAACACAGATTTCTCATTCAAGTTCACAAGTAGATAACTTCCAAGTGATAAAATGTTAGTTTGCTGTCCACAAGGAATATTCAAGACTAAGCCTGAGTCACTTCTATAGTCTGAGCTGTTCTAAAATCATGATGACATCTGTGTGCAATGACATTCATAAGACTGTCAGTCAGGATAAGCATTCTTCAATGAAAACATGACAAATTCAGATCATTAGTGGTAAAGTTGTGTTAAAAGAGATTATAAGCATTTACTAAACATCCCATGATGAAGGGCTGGTTCTCAAGTGATATTCCTGAGTCTTTAAATCAACAGGAGTTTGTGTCAGTGATGAGAACAAGGACAGAGCTACACCCTGTCATAAATTATAGGAAAAAGTGATTTCAATGCCCTCTGTGTCTCCAAATTCATTTACAGACTTGGTGGGAGGAGGAACAGTGCTGCTTTCCCCATAGTTCCCACTCCTTTCCTCCCTTACCCAAGCACAGCCCGAAGGAAATGACCAGGACCAGACTGCAGCAGGGCACAGGAGATGGGACAAACAGCAAAACTTGTGGAGGTCCTTGTGACTGTGGTGCTCCATGTAGTCCTGCTGTCCTCAAGCTTGTCCTTCTGCAGGGCCAAATTCACCAGCACAGTGAACCTCAGCCCTGTGGAGGACAATGTGGCAATCCCTCACTGGGGTACGTACTTGTAGGGCAGGGCATTCTCTGGACTTCTCCTAGGTAACTCCCACATACAAGAGGTGGTGTGATCAGGTTGGGTATAGGGCTCAGACAGCCCAGGATTGCTATCTGTGAGGAGTGAGACACTTGGTATTCATAAATACCCATGAGAACTAAGTTTATTCCATGGGTTTGAAAACTGAGATGAATGGAAATGTAACTGGATGCAATTTTAAGTAGCAATTGGACAGGGTGCTAGATAACCTTGTCTAGGCTCACATTCCCACAAAGGCTTGCATCAGATGACATTCTAACCTGCACTGTTCTATGATTCTGTGAAGCTTCAACTAGCCTTCTTTGTGAGGATAACAGTCTTTGAACGCAGGAGACTAATTAAAAATATTTAATTACAGAGATCCTTGTCTTTTCCTATAGTATGAGTTGTCTTATTAAAAAATAAATAAAGTAAGCCTACGTTGGAAACGCACATCAAAATAATGGATCAAGCAAAAATATATTTCAGGTCATCTGTAATAGTATCAAAAACTAGAAAATGTCTTCCTACGGTGATAGTTTTTGTAATGGAGAAATAAAAAGACATACTGTTGGGTTTTAAGCTGTTGTATAAACTTTTAGGTCTACCATTTTTTAAGTTCTGCTTGGGTCACTCCATGCGTTTTCAGAAACTGATTCTTTACAGAAATCGTGGTTTATGTAAAGAAAAGAAAAAAACCCCTAAACCTGACACATAAAGCGCTAGACATGGAATTCAAAGGTTCCCTGATGTCCAGGTGAGTGGTATAAATCCCTCTTGTTAAATTGCTCACACTGTCGTTGCATCTCTTGCCTGGCAGTGGATGTCCTTAACCTGGAATCCCGAAACTGTCCTTCTGTACCTCTCCTTCACAGTCAGGTTTCTCTGCCTTTTCCTTTGCTTTCAACTACTATAAGACAGAAGAAAATCAGTACCAGTTTGAAGGATATATACATATTTTTTAAAGAATTTAAGAATTATATTTCTCTAAACTCCCCAGTTTTGTTTGGAACAGCAGCAAGGAAATGCCAATAAGATGGAAATTCAAGAGTCTTGTACCCAGTTTCACAACACACAATCACGCTGGATTTTTAGGAGCTTTCCATTTAGGTAAAATTAGATTCATTGAACCAAATCAAGATTGAATGCATGTTTTAAAAAGAAAAATTAGTAAATGAAAATTTACCACAATTAACAACATAATTTATGAATACTGATCTGAATTGTAAATCCTGACTAGTGCAATTAAAATATGCAGCAGTGTATAATACCGTACTTGCTTGGCAATGTGTTAATAGCCATGTTCTTCTGCTCAGGTACAGCTGGCAGCTGTTCAGCAGTCTCAGGAGCATTAAAGAGAAAAAAAATCATCCCTAACTCAAGATTCTTAATGTACTTAAATACAGAAGGCCTTTCACATACAAAACACAAGATTTATTCATATCCTTATAATTAACATAGAGATGTGAATACCAGGTTGGAAGGGATCTCAAGGATCATCTGGTCCAACTTTAAACCATTAACATGCATCTTCACATCTTTTTAAAACCACAGCTACACATTCATCTCATCCTGGATATGTACAATAGTCACAACACCAGGTTTACAGCTGGATCAGTTGATGTAATTCTACTGAGATGAACACTGCTTCTCCAGCTGATATCAGCTAAGGACAAACAAACACTGGTTTCTCCTTAGTGCACAATTACAGAGGCAATGGTAATTCACACTACAGTTTTCATGTGAAAACAAATTTCATGGTGAAGCAGTCAGAAATTGACAAAAAATTGATACCTGTTGAGGATGATACCATGTGAGTGGCAAAACAACCAGCAGTGCTTGCTCTGCAACACAACTCCAAGGGAAGGCAGATGTGAAGACTTACATTAAGGTCCTTAAAGGATGGCAAAGAACACCCAGCTGCTGCACGTGGGAGGTCTCTGCTGTAACTGGAGGTACTGTCTTAAGGTGTCTGATCTACTAACGAGACAGTAACAAGCTGTCAACAAGCTATGATTACTACATGCCCTTTTCTGTTCTCAGCCTCAGCTTTAGCTTGCCCATAGCTTCAGTAGCTTTGTTTAGACATAAGGCAGGTATTGGATAAAGTGTATTTTTACTGAATATAGGAAATGTGTCCATGTTATGATTAGGACACTGATAATCATCCTTTGTCTCCTACCTCAGGAACACAAGCAGGACATGGGGTTAGGGCCATCTGAAACAGGGAGCACAGAGCAGGCTGGTGGAGTCTGTGGGGGCAAGGGGGAGCACAGATGGGGAGAAGGTTTGAAGCACTGTGCTGGAAGCACCAGAGATGAGGTGGTGGAGCCAGGCATGCCAGGCAATGACAAGAAACAGAGATGGATTGTTTGCAAGCTCCTGAGGAATCTCTACAACTAGAGATTTCTGCTGGCAGCAGAGTCCCTTTCCTGTGCACACACAAGGATGAGTTGGCCACAGCAAGGACTCGTTACAGCTGTATCTGTGTGCTTTGAAAGCTGCTTTGAAAGAGTCCTCTACATTCATGAAAACATATGCAGCTACTGTTAGTACTAATAATAGAAGGGAGGAAATTATGGCAACATCTATGGAAGAAAGCCCATTGACTTTAGCAGCTTTTCCAGTTTGGCCAAAACCTGTTTTTCCAATCACTGCAAATATTCCTGTAAGAGAATATTTGCAAGCCAAAGGGAACAGTGGAGTTTGTGGATCCTCACATTAATCATTATAAGTAACTAGTCCTTTTTATGGTGGAATGAACATGGCAGTGACCACAAGAGCAGGAATGAGATATCTATGAAAACAGGATCCCCATTTTGAAAAGTGCTGAGGACTCTGACTTTATAATGTTTATTTGTATTTCAAATTATAGTTGCATATGAAGGATGCTACAATCCCAACAGCCAAATCCTATGCCTGATTTCTTAGCACACCTAATGGAATATTAAAATATTTTATCTGTGTATTAGGATCAAACTGGTTATTCATATTCATTTGGTTGGGCATGTATCCTTAATATCCTTATTACAATTTAAGGGAATGACAGTGAGCCAGCCTGCTGGATCCTGTTTGTGAGAAATAAGCTTTTCATGCACTTTGCAAAACAAATGACCTTCCTCCCTCATTCTAACAGTTTTCATACTTGCCTTACCTATAGATACATTGTTTTTGCAATCATACTAAAAGTCGTATTTTTCAAAATAAAAAAAGAGATATAAAAAAAATCACTTTAAAAAATAACCGGTATATCAAATAAATAACTGGGATATGTGCCTTTTTAAATTGACTCTTGTCAGGACTTCAAAGACAGCTCTAGTCACATTTATGATATAACATTGTTTTCTTGTAAAGCACAGCAAATGACTATTTAATACTTAACACTGAAATATGACCTTTAACAACACTAGTTTGCATTTTGATTAATAAAAATGTTACTTCATTTCTTAAAATGTAAAAATAATGTTAGAAATGTTTTTACTTTGTAGTCCCTTACACTGAATTTCTAGTTGAAATATTTTGCATACGTTTTAGGATGAACATGGAAAGTTTTTACAATATTATGTATATAACATACAGTAACAGTTTTTAATGGTATAAATAGCTCTTGCACAGAATTTAATTTAGAAATTTTGCAGAAGGTTTTCTGTTGATAAGGCTATTATCTTCAAAATGGATTTAAATATTCCCCCTCCTATTATGTTAACCTTAAAAGTATTTAATTGGTAGCAGCATAGTATACCCATATACAAAACTGTGACCATTTTCTCTCAATACCTTTAATGAATTGTCCCTTTTTAATTTTTTTACTCTGATTAAACATTCACATACTTAGTTGGCATATGGGACTTGAGTCAGAGTCTCTGAAGGCCATTATTCTTTTGTAAGATTCTGCAAAAGAAAAATCCTTTTTGTCATCAGCATGAGACTTTTCAGTGCTGTATTATTTCTATTTATCACCAAAGCAATGAAGTATCACAAATACATATATAGACACATTTTGAATTAGAGCAAAACTCAGCTTGAATATCTTTCTCGGTGCATCACCTGGCTTTTATTTCCAAAAGGGAAACATTTTTTTTTTAAGTCAAACAGTGTTTCCTATAAAATTATTTAGCAGCTGAAAGCCTTTAACCATTCTTTGTTATTTCTTCCTTTTTTTTAAAATCATGCTGACAGTCTTTAAACTCTTTATTAAAGCTATGCTGGGCCACATAAAAAAAAAGTATTCAGGCACATGAAGTAGATATCAGTAGCAAAACTGATCCAAAAAGCCAGACATTAAATATATGCCAGACTGTGGAGGTGCCTAAAATCAGTATGTGCACATGAAAGACTTCCCAGGCTATAAACCACAGGGAGAATAATGCCTTCCTGAAACACTGATTAGTGCTCAACTTCTGGAGAGCAACAGGGTTTCAGATGTTCCCCTGTAGTCAGCATTTCCACCCAGCTGCTCCAAGCTCAGCACACAGGCTGCTGAAATGCTCATCTGTCCCCAGGCAGTGGGGTCCCCACCAGGGAAGTAAAATCACAGCGTTTCAGCCAGATCCTTCTGCCAGCCCTGGCAGCTGTTCTGACAGAAAGCAGGCAGCAGCATGGGAAAAGGGAGGGAGACGTTGCAGTGAGGTCTACCAAAAGATTTTATATGTGTATATCTATACTTTTATATAGATATCCCTATTTTATAGATACCAAAACTTTAATTGTCTGATAGGATTGTTATGTGACTCTGGTCACATAAAAGTTCTGTAAAACAGGTACAAATAATTTTCATTACTTTTTTTTATGCCAAGGGCTCTGGAGCAGGTTTTGCTCCATCTCCCCTTCCATAGGAATATCTAGAACCATAAGGCATCTTGCAACAGCAAGAGCATTTGGGGTTCACTGGAAGGCAGGACACAATAAAGCACTACGAAAAACTAAGCTAAGGGATAGAAAGCATGGTGGGAAATCACAGCAGTTTCTCCTCAATAAAATACATGAAAATCTGATACACCTAAAGGAGGAATGTGAGGTTTTGGCCAGTCCTTACACTAGAGTTAATAGAAAAATTTAAATCAAAAGTAAATGTCAGGGTGTCTGACCTGGGCAGACCAAGAAAACCAACAAGCTTCACACAGTCCCCTGGGGAAGAAACAACTGACACGCTCAAAATCTATGTGGAGAACCAAACTACTTTTTCTTGGTCATCAGGTTTTTATCTCAAGACTATGTTGCCTGTGTGAAATTGCATGAGTTGCAGGTTTAAAGCAATAAAGCTTAGGTCAAGCTGTATTAATAATTCAGAAGGTCATCTGGCAACATTCGCTAGGCTACTCTTTATGCCTCAATTTAATTTCATTCTGGACCTTATGGTGGACCAATTTTATAACATGGCTGAGGAGCTGGAATAGCTGATGTGTAATTTCTGCCAGCTAAAAGCAATATCAAAGCCATTCCACTTTTAATAACTCGTATATTTAATAAATCATCAGCCAGTATAGGAACAAGGATATTATAAAAGAGCTGCATTTATTGTCTATCCATGTAGACACTGGTTTGCTTAATATATTATATTTAGGATTTCTTTGTACATTTTAAATGAACAGAATGATGGGTTTTGATCCAAGTACAAGAATATTTTATTTGAGGTAGCAAACAACCTTGATTCTTCCCTGTAGTGACACCTGGATGAAATAAAGATGAAGAAAACATATTTTCTCCTTAAAAATCAGTCAGAAGGAAAACCTTCTTTCAGGTCCTTGCCCCCAGGACTGCTGATGCATATTGCATGAAGCAATCAGAGAATTAAAAAAAAAAAAAAAAGCAAAACAACAAACCCAAACAGCAGAAAGTGGAATTTTAGACAGCCCCATTCTTATTCCAAGGGGAAAATATGTATCACCAGCTCCAGAACTGTGCTACTTCCCACCAGCTTCAAAAGGCTGAATAGCCCAGCTCCATGTCCCCCAGTCTCTGCTTTGCCTGGATGATGATGAGGTTGTTACCTTGAGCAGAAAAATCCCTTTGAAGCTGAGAGGAATCCAGCTTTTCAACTTTGGAAGGGCACTCCTACTTCCTGAGAAAAAAAGACAGCCACCAATATATCTTTCTCCTTTTCAGTTTTTGGTTTTGGAAACTAGAATTACTTAACTGAAGTGGTTGTCACTTTTTTTTTTTTTTCTTGAAAGGCTTAGAAAGAGCCCAAGGACTGGAAGGGAGAAGATGTCCTGGACCAGGGACAGAGCAGGGAAGGATGAGACAAGGCTGTAGCTATTCTCCGGACACTCCCTTATTCTTGCTCCTCTGTAATGGTTGCAATTACAGGTTAAACCACCAACATGAAACACAGCACAGCCAAGAAACAGTCACATGCCTACTCCCAAATGATGACTTGACTTCACCCACACACCCCCCACAGCCTAGAGAATGGCCTTGGCCTTCATTCACAGCAACAAGAACTGCAGAAGATGTCTGTGTCCTCTCCATCACAGACTCTGGGGGATGTGAACCTCATTTTAGTTCTCTAATGCTCTGCATTCACTGTGTGAAAGTGCCTAAATTGGGTTTCTGAGTCATAGTCGCCATGCCAGATTACCAAAGGAGGCAAGTTCAGTCTTTCATAGTGTGAGAGAAGACTGGGGAGGGATTGATTCTTCTAAAGATGGTGAAAAAGTCCTTGTTTTCTATTCCTTGGAAAATTCTGGAAAAAAAGTTTTTCTGGTTTAGAATGAAAAAATATCATGTATTTTATTAGTACTCACCAAGGAAAAATGCCCTTCCAGTCAGATATGCATCTGTCATCCTTGGAGGCATGTGAAACAAGATATAGATTCTGCATCCATTAACTGCAGTTGTGCATTTGTTTGTTTGTTTCCAAGATAATACATCAGACTTGATTCCTGTAATCAATTTGCCTTTCTTCCATCTTCAGCCAAGATTTCAAGCAAGGCTGGGTCAGTATCTTGTTCATAATATCTTGCTGGAGACCTCTCCCTCTCCCCAACTTTCTGCAGCCTCTCTGTCAAGTTGTTTCAGCTGCTCCCAGACTAAGTACACTTTTTTCCTCTCTCCAGATGGTTCCCCAACCCATTCACAGCTTTCTTAAAGAGACAGAAAGTCACCAGATATCTGGATACAAGAGCCTGAGGTATCAGGACTGTCTCAGACTCATGAATCTTTTGTTTCTGTGTGCCATTGAAAGAACCACGTGTAAGCATTTCACTTTAAATTTCCCTACAGAATCATAGCTTTCAAGAGAACTTCTTATGAAATCACTTTCAGTAGAACCGTAAGCTTTTTAAAGATTTTTCATTTTATTCTGTCTACACTGAGTCACATCTGTTGCTTTACATAGTTGTCTTAAAGAAAAAACAGCTGCTCTTTCCAATTAGATGACTCTGCTGAAGCTTAAGCCAGTTTTGCATATTCGGAAGACCAATTGTCCCTTTATTCTTCCATATTTCATCTCACCAATGTTAAAAAATACATTATGTATTGGTGTACTAAGTCATATTTTGTAACTGAAAAGCAATCCAACTATTTTCAGGCTTTGGTATGTATGTTATCTCTAACAGCACAGGAACTATAAGAGATCGGTCCTGTAATAGGACTATATCCATCTATTTAATTATGCAGCAGTAAGGGAAGGGGCAGTTCTTAAATAGCCAGATTTCTTGGTTGAATAGGTGCGCTTGTGGAAACCTATAAAATTTATACTTGAGGTTACAAAAGTTGCAATGAAGATTAGGGCTACTGTAACTCTAGCTGCTTCATCACAGATAAACATCTTCTCATCTTCAAGTCTAAACACAAGAGCGGTTCGTGCTCCTAAACTTGTTAGGTATCTCAGAGGTTATTTCATTAAACTAGAATCATGGAGACAGAACACCAGTGGGCTCTCTAAGTATGGAAAGGCAATGCAAAGTGATGGGAATTCAGATGAAACATGAATGTGTAGGCGACACTGGAATGCACTGACAAGGACAGCAGCCCTCCTAGAGGTTACAGTTAAGTAAAAGGCAATGTATAGGTTACTGTCCTGAGCCACCTACAATTTTATGGCCTGAGATATGCAGTAGTCAGGCTATGCAATCCAAGTCTTCTTTCTGAGAAGCTGTCAGTCCCCCCCCACAACAGCCTCTGCAGTGAAAGGGTGGTGCCTGCTGAAGGAATCGATGTGCTGAGATATTCTCTGGGCACCTCCTTTGGGCAGCATGCCTGTGCCCTTCATGCCATTTCCTGGGGGTTTGTTCTTTGCTAAAACAGATTTAACAGCCTAGCATTTCTAGGCCATGCCATTTTGCATCTGAGTTTAGTCAGAGACAAGGGATCAACTCATTTCAAAGCTTTGTCTCTCAAATGCCTCTTTCAACATGAATCAAAGCTTCTACTTCTTTTTATTTCACCAGCATGAAAGCTCAGGTGTAATTCAAATGTGTGTATTTCACTAACTTTCACATCTTTACCTTGTAATCTGTGGCCTTAAAATAGGCTTAAAATGAAAAGTTAACTTCAACCATAAACATAAGTCCTTCCACAATTACAGCTGTTTCAATTATTTCTTGCATTAATATTTCATGGTTAGCATCTACTCCTTTGAATATTCACTTGGTTGCTTCATTTAGCAAATTTGTTTTAAAATTCATATTTACAAACATTATTCAGAAGGAAAGAAAATATTTCTGTGCTTCCAAAATGTAAATGTGTGCATCTTATTTGTCCATTAAATTATGAGAATTATTAGTTATTCCCATCAAAATCAGCTTTCAGTAACTTCTGTCTCTAATTTCTGCAGAAGCTCATCATGTAAGTATAAGTGTCCTGCTGCTGACAGGAATACATTATTCATTTATCAAGCATTTATCAACATATGGTTTTTCAAAAGTAATTCTTTGTTTTGAGGAGATTGCTAAAGGATGTCCTGTTAACAACATAAACTGGTGTCTCAAAAAATCAAATCTGAAATTTCCTCTTGTATTCATATATAGTATCTACTCCATTGTGTCTATACATATGTGTATGTGTGTTTTTATATATACTTATGTATATTAATTTCTCCATCAGTGACAACCATTTTACCATTTCTGTTAGGCACTTGGATATTTATTTCTGAATATATTTATAGGAGTATAATTATATAAAGCACATAGAGACTTCATAACCATCTGTCTTGCTAACCAAAAGCAGGGTAAAATATCTGATTTATACACAAAAAATTATTAAAAATGTAGAATAAACTGCCCCATGTGACACAACTATTAATAAACAACTGCCTGGATAATTTTTTTCAAAGACCTGAGTGAAACTGTGACTTCTCACAAACATTTCCCTCAATTTTTTTATAGCCTCTGAAAGGGTTTAAGACAACCTCATGAACTCAAGTACACTGAGCTTCACAGCTTTCTTCTAGGTTAAGTGAGTAATGGTATTTAACATAGATTTCTTTTAGGGTCTAGGATGGACAATGAATCAGCTCTTGGATGATGCACTCCTAGACTCAAGCAGAACTGCTCTCATGTATAGTGTGAGGGTCTGGTCCCAAACCTGTAAGCTCAATGCCTTAAGTTAGAAGTGGAGACACTAGCACTTAACAGGAGGTCTGATGTCAGATATGCTGAGGACCTGTCACACTGTGTCACTTGCTCTTTGGGCCTATCTTTGAAACCCAACACTTTATGGTCCCGTTATTGCCAAATATAATTTCAGGTTGCAAACTTTGGGCTACAAATCCTCTCTTTAAGAACCTTCCATCAGTTGAATAGGAAATTGTCAAGAAAGAGTAAAATCCACCTTCTATGGAGTTGCTTGCAAAGGGCTGCAGCTTTCACTGAATCCAAAGTGCACAAGTCTCAGGGAACTGGCACTTGCACTGGGATTACAGGGGAAGTATGGTTCCCAGATACACAGATAAAAAGTCTCTACAACAAACACAGAAGACCTAACAGGATGCATTTTGGTTTGTGAGGCATCTATAAAGAAGCGTATAATTTCTAGAATTGTGCAGTATCAGCTTAGCATAAAAACCATTCTGCTATGGACAGTGAGATGCCAGCCTATCCACTACTTGTGCTGTGTTTGAGGGCTTGACTAGGATATGTGAAATGCATAGATCTTGCAGGGATCCTATGTTCACCAGAAAACATCAAGTTCTTCAGTTTCATGAATGCTTTTTAATAAAGCTCCTGTCTGGACAGACTACAGGCAGTTGTTTCATTACTTCATGTCAGGACACTTATCTTAAATGAAGCTTGAAAGAGGAACTGGTCTATTAACAACAAAAATTAAAAATAAAAAATTTAAGAAAATAAAGGTATGTATCTGCCAATTGCAGGATGTATCCCTCTAGTTATCAATGCCTCCCATTAGGGGGAGATTAGCACATTTGTACTGAGCATCTCATGTATCTGGCATGTACCAAGTCATGTCTGCTTCTTGTTTGTTCTTTCTTTGCATATGAACATCTCTGTTAACCTCCTTATTCCCTTCTGATCTGAAGATAAATTATGATCTGTTGTATGCACTTTAGATTTTATACTCCAGCTGGTTTTCCATGTCCTAGTTGCAGTTTTCCTATAACCAGATGTCAGTGGTTCAGCTGATTAATCTCACTGGCATCCAGTCACAGGCACAGCTGCAGTCACTTTTCAAATGTTGGTCAGATAGAACATCCTTTGCACTGCTCTAAATTTTTTTCTCTGCAGTCCACCATTTAGCAAAATGAAGAAAATTATCATACAAATACAGTAGAGTTCTTATTGTACTGAAGAGACTGAATTTTATGTGCTGTGCTGAGCCACTGATACTTGTTGAAGAATAGTTTTGCATTTGATTGTTTCTCTGAAGACTAGAGGAGGTAGAACTCTGAAACACCATCACCTGCATGAAGATCTCAAAGATAATCTAGAGGTATCACTGTTTTTTCCAGGTAGTAGCTGTCATCTCAAAAAAGCTGACTGGATATTTTCCAATGGAAAGTTTTTCTGATAGGCAATTGTTGATTTATATACAGTATAATACCCTGTGGAAATATAATGATTTCAAAGAACATGTTAGAAACCTTCTTTCCTGCCCTGACACTGGAGACTCAGCCTGATGAACCAGCTGGCCCAGAAACAGGACCAATCCAGCTCAGTTAGGGATGAGTGGCTTTCAGGTCCCCAGACCCATTTGGGAGTCAAAGCTGATTTATTCAGATCCTTTGAAAAGAGATTTTGCTTGTTTCCTTTTTTATAAGGTTGATTTCCATTTAGGTTGTTTTAAATGTAAGGTCTCTACTAAAAACCAGAACAAATAACATCTTAAAATATTAGGCTGGTTCTTGAAGTTGAGTTACTCAAAAGTGAGCTCTACAGCCATTCTACTCCAGTGACTCTGGAACACATCTTACTAACTTAAAATTACTCAGAATAAGGTTCTTAGTTTGCAATGTAACCATCACTGACTTCAGCCAAGAGAATGTTCTATTTTTTACTGAGACATCATTGTACATTTCCCTATTAAAACATGAACTATCGCATCTTAAAGGACAGATAAAATTACCTACTTACTCCTTGTAGGCCTTGTGAAATGCCTTTCCATTACTGACAGGATCAAGGAAGACTTTTAGAGCTCCCTTTGGAGTCATCAGCTAAGCAGTCAAGTGCTGGGCCTTCCCTCCCCTGTACTACAGACAGAGCAATGGAGATAACTGACCTCAGGCACATATATAGTTAATTGAAGACCTGAAAGAAAACAAGAGCTGATGATTAAGTGCATCAAAATATCAATCAGAAAGCTGAAGAGATATCAAAAAGTTGAAAAGGTCTTGCTTGGTCAGACGGACATGAATGACAAGATCGTGTGCTAGGCTGGGACAGACGTGGTGCTTAGGTTGAGCTCCATGCAAAGTGTGTGACTGTTGAGGGAACTGTCATCAAACACTGGTATATTTTCATATGAGTTTTTTAAGAACTTTTAAAATTCTATCACATCTACAGACAGCTGCATTTTATTTTCCTTCTAAAATTAATGCACTTGGTTTAACTATCCATGTATATTGTGCCTCCTTAGCCACACTGCACAAAATGTGGGACGTGTACCACAGGCTGGTGATGCCTCAATCTTTACAACACAATGACTAAGAGGTTTTTGACAGATACAGAATGTCTCTGGAATTGCCTGATCCTGGAGTTTCATACTCCATAAATCAGTTCAGTTCCCTGCTAGGTATCCAGGCATTGGAATAGATTTGTGAATTCCAGTTGAACACTATCTATCGCTTGTTTCTATTATTGGTTGATTCCTAAGGTAATTTTATAGCAAAATAAAAAGCATTATGATCAATAGGTCTTCCAGTTATAAATCAGTCATGTGTGACCATTCAAGGCAAGAGAAACAGTTCTCTCTTTGTCTGTGGTCTTTCAAATAAAGAGAACACTTAAAGAACTAGTGCTTATGAATAAATTCTGCAGAATAAATCCCTTATTTGCAGAAATACCAAGAACTTTAAACTTCAAAATTAATATCTTATACTACCTTTTTTCATTAAAAAAATAAATCAAGGAGTAATTTCTCCCTCTGCCCTGCCTTGGGATACAGCATCTTTTTAATACCTTTAAAAAAACTCAATCTAAACACAGGAGTCTGATATTTGACACTTTCAGTCTCCCTGTCATTTGGCATACATTGTGTTCAAAGCCATTGTGATAATCTACTGATCATTTTCAAGACTGGATGCTGAACAATAACAACAAATTGCAGCCAGCTTGAGCAGTATCTTAAAATAGTTTTTTGTATCAGATTTTTACCAGCTTTTATTGTGATGTACAATCTTTTAAGGTGGTAATTTTGGTAACGCCACTTCTATATGTGCTTTAGAGAGCAGGATAATTAATTGCTTTCCTAATCTTTATAGAGCTGACAGCTTTGGGGTTCTTGTTTGTACTGCATACAAATACAGAATCTTTGTTGTACAGCTACAACCAAATAGCAATTAAAAGAGGTAATTTTGGAGATAGTTTGCAGTCCTTGGATAATTTCCCCTAAGTGCATTTCTTTCAGCACTGTACCTCCTACTTAAGTAGATTATCACAAATTCTTTTTATATAACAAATACAAGCATTTACCACACTACAAGGAGCAGCTGAGGGAATTTGGGTTGTTTAGCCCGGAAAAAAGGAGGCTCAGGTGACACCTCATTGCTCTCTACAACTACCTGATAGGTGGTTGTAGCGAGGTGGGGGTCAGTCTCTTCTCCCATGTAACAAGTAAAAGGACAAGAGAAAATGGCCTCAAGTTGTGCCAGAAGATGATTAGTTTGGATATTAGGAAAAAATTCATGACCAAAAGGTTTGTCAAGCACTGGAACAGGCTGCCCAGGGAAGTGGTGGAGTCACCATACCTGGAGGGATTGATTTAAAAGACCTGTAGATGTAGCACTTAGGGATATGGTTTAGTGATGGACTTTGTAGTGTTAGGTTAACAGTTGGACTTGATGATTTCAAAGATCTCTTCCAACCAAAAATAATTATATAATTCTACTGCAAAATCCTGTTTTAAAGTTTAGCGTTGCCTTAAATTGCAGCCTTTTGTCTGTAAAAGCATAGAGATCCTATGTAAATTATGTAATTTACTTATGTTCCTATTTGTTTTCCCCTTTATGTCAGTGTCAGAGCTCAGGATGATTTCAGTATTCTGTATTCTTAAGAGTAGGGGCCCTGCAAATCAGCTTTTATGTCATTTTTTTCCCATCCTCTTAGTACTGTAACATGGAGCTGCCATCATCTTTGGAACTGAGAAATAAAGTAGCTGTTTGGAAGCAGGAAACTTTGGTGTAATCTTCCATGGTCAAAGAGGAGGGAAAAAACTGACACTCTGATAGCCTTCAATAACCATTTGTTTTCATAGTTTTTTCCTTTGTATTTTTCTTGGTATTTCAGTAAGTCCAAATATGGCCACTTCAACATCTTTTTTTCCATAAGGCCTCTGTGCCAATTCAGCACATAGTTATAGTGAACTATGAACCTAACAGTATTCACTTAAAATCACTTTGTTTTGAATGTGATCAGTACCTGTTAGCTCTAATCTTACCATGGGAAAAATATATCCCTTCAAGATTTCACTTAAAGTGACTCTTTAGATCAACAGCAGCAAATGCCCATAACCACCAGCAGGACAGAATTTACTTATGAGTAACAAAAAGAACCATTTTAATCTACTGAGTCTACTTTAGTCTCCTCACAGAGGTTAATCAGAGGTGACCCCACACAGGTCTCCTACTGAGGAGGCTGACTTTCAATCAGTTACTCTCTCTCTAAAGAATAGAGACTTGCTGTCCACAATAAAACGGTATTACTATTAAAAGAAAATAGTGTTTGTCTCAGTAAAGCTTCACTGTCTGCAGGAGTTTAGAAAGAAGGCTCCTGATTTTATTTATAATGAAGGATTGGCTACTGGAGTAATTTCCATTCAGATACACATCCATCAGACCAACAGTGAAATGAAATGTTTGCTTTTCTTTATTTCTTCTTTACTACTTGTTATTCTTTACTATTGCTTGTTTGCACTTCTACATGGAAAGAGGTCAATAAACTGAAAGGGAAGAGGGGATAGTTTCATGATAGCATAGTAGGCATTGCATTTGACTTTTTTTGCTGAGACCAGAATGCATATTTTACTAGAACTTGAGTTTCTATAAACCAGGACAGATTGATATCTGTCAGAGATGGTATATATATATAAAAATAATTATTTGAAATTGCTCTTCAGTGTTGAAAAAAGTGTCCAACACACTGGCAAGTGCTCCAGACATTGAGTACATACCATCATTTATCTACATGAACTGACAGTGGGAGCTCCAATGGCAAAGAATAAGACTCCACCAGTTCAGTGGAAGGATTACCCATTTTGCTGTGAGACATTAAGCTTATTCATATCTTTGCATATAGAAAGGAAAACACAACCATATGCATGCAGCTGGTGTGAGTAGTGACTTGCTTCTCACAGATGATGCTAATTACATATACCCAGACATTACCACTTGTGAGGTTATTCAGGAGCAAAATAGGACACTAGCAAAGCTATCTTAGACAGGGATTGAGGCTGGACTCTGTCAACCAGAAGTACAAGCATGAGATAAAAGATTAACAGTTAGACCTATAAATCTCAAATAGAGCTTTGCTAATAATCTATCACTATAGTCTAATAATCTATTGATATAGTCTATATACTAACAGTCAAATATGGATACACTAGCCCAGTCAAGGGGTCAATACTAAGTGTCAATAAGATAGATTTTTCGATCACTAGAAGGACTTCATAATATATTTAGAAATGCTGTGTTAATAAGGTGCCACTGAATTTATGGGAATTAGTTCCTGGATATTCTCTGCAGATGCCTTTCTGTGTCTTTGGGCATCTCAATACTTCAGAAACCTTTAGTGAAAGTTCTCGGCCATATTCAGATACCTGGAGACGGAATAGGGAAAGATAACACCAGTTCAGGAAACTGGTGGTGGAATAGCAGAGACCCAGAAGGCAAGACATTTAGGAACAGCCCTGCTTCTTCACAATCAAAAAGTTACTGCTCTCTGATGGTTTATTGAAAAGGAAATTTTCAAAAAATAGCTGAAAGCAGGAAAGTT
>JAAGNO010028351.1:0-17698 GCA_033439905.1 Ceryle rudis | reverse complement strand
GGGGTGCAGTTGAATACTATGTGCCTCTGAGTATTGCTCCAAAGGATTTGAGTAATCAAGCAGGGCAGCATTTGGAAGCATAAAGGATGTTTACTCTCTAACTATCCAGTGTATCAGACTATCAGAGCAGCATTGTATTTTTATTTAAGCCATAAGAAAGTGGTGATTTCTCATGGTAAAACTGTCACTTAATGCAGTCGCAGTTGGGAAAATGATTAATATTTTATCTCTGAAGCAGTAGGAAGAGCAGGTGCCTATGTCTCTATTTTCTTGCTTCCATCAGCAGTGTTCCTTGTTATTTTGTTGCCACGTGGCAAAGACAGCAGTATCTACTAAAAAATATAGCTATTAGTTTTTCTTTAATAAAACGTGGTTACTCAGTTACCATTGGCCCACATGAAATGCATGAAGTGTGATTTTGTATAGGATTTTCTAACCTATTAATTTTGTATCTCCTCAGTTTTGTACTCTGATAAATATTTTCTCTAAGGAAAGCTGTTGACCCATTAGAAAGAAAAAGAGGAAAATAGTCCTTTCACTGCCATTACTGTAGTCTGAGGAGTCTCAGTCTTCAGTATTGCATCTTATAAAGGATGCAATATATATATATATATAAGGAAATACTACTTCACCTTTGTGCAAACAAGATTTTTAAATACATCAAGAGACTTATTCAAGGCAACAATTTTAACACCAGTGACAGCCTAAGTAGCCAATACAGTGGGCAAAGGAAAATGGTAGACTGGTTTCCTTTAATGTTATATGAATGTTTCTCCATTGTCTTAAATTGCACAGATTAGTACTGTTGGCTATGTCAGCTACTGTCCTAAGGTCTGAATGTGTCCTAATTAAAATATTTCTCATAGTAATTAGAAAACCAGTTCATTCCTATAAGTCCCATTGTTGTGCACATATTCCAATAGCAAAAGTACTCCCACAGGCTGCTTCTAGAGGTGGGAGGAAATTTCACTTTGTGTGCCAATCCAAATCATGGATTTATTTTAAGACTGTACAGCACCAGCTTTGTAGAAATGTATTAAGAAAAATATGCATGTTCTTGTGTAAAAGAAAAAATATCTTAGAGTTAAAACTACAGTATGACATTGAGAGACTGGAAACAAAACAGGATGACTTTGATCCAAATTATTTCCCCTTGTTGAATTGTACTTCATCTAGTCATCAACTTTCTCACTGTAATAATTTATCTGCTGATTCCTGAAAGTTATTTTTCAATGTAAAGTACCAGGCTTCACTATTGTTCACAAATACCTATAACCAAGAAAATCACTTGGCTTTGTTAATTATTTAAAATCAAGAGATGCTGCAATTCAAACTGACTAAAGTCACAAGTGACACTAAAGAAGCAAAGCAAGCCTAGAAAACAGAGATGCAAAAGAACACCTAAATCCTCCAATCCATTCACAGAAAATATGCTTCTTTCCCTAGCTCTTTGGTCAGTCTAATCCATAAGATTTTAGTAATAGGAAAGGATTAGAGATTAAAACTGGTTTTGATCTTTTAATTTCTGGTTTAGTGTAGCTAATTGTAAGTTTAAGCAAAAATCCTAAAATACTTGCACACTTAGTGAACTTCGCATTTTCAGTACTTGATTTCACTGATAATTTTCCAATAAAGTCACTTCAGTATTAAAAAAATGACAGGTCTTCAAAACACTCCTCAAGAAATATTTTTCACAGACTTACTAAAGACCCTGCCAGCTCACTTGGAGGGCTCCATGGCTTCCAGAATATATAACACCAAGGAGACTCTGCAGTACCTTCTGCATTATGACATGGATCCCAGGTCCCTGTTGCAAAGACTGCCTGATGGAAAGTGGGACACACATGAACACATGCTTGGAGCTGGGTCTTCAGGGCTTGTAAACTCTCTGCTCCATCACAAATTACTTAACAGTTTGTCCCTGCTCCAGGAAAACTGAAGAACTGAAGGAAGTTGACTTTCCCACTGTTGTCTGTCTTAAACTGCTTTGTTGTTTTGTTTGGGGCTTTTTTTTCTAAAACTAGTAATAGAATACTAAATTACAATCACCTTCTCTGGCAACAAGATCTGCCAGCAGACTTTACAGAATGGAAATTTCCAGGATAGCCACCTCTTAAGATGTAGTATCACTATTCATGGCAGGACTAATAACACCTGTAAAAGGATTTAACAGTAGAAGTTTTCCTTAGGTTTAGATCCTCCCTTGTAAGGAAAGACACTGAACACTGTTAGATGTTGCTCCACATGAATGCTCCTTTGTTGTACGGTCCCTGGCCAAGGTGACCACAGGTATTCCATTATCCTATCAGTTATTCTGTGAGCTCCTGCCATCTCCCATCATGATATTACAGCTCCTAGTGTCTGTGTCTTTCAGTGAATTTGCCCCACCCAGAAAGCCACTTTTCCTCTCCTAGTAGCCAGAGGTCCTCCATTTTCCACAGGAACATCAGGACAGAAATTTCTTTACAGTTTTAAGCCTGGAAATTCAGCCTGATTGATATTTTTGGTGCTCTTGATCTCCACTACTGCCATTCTGTAGCATGAGAACTAAAAACAGGCATCAAAAGGTGGGAGAATAGAGACCACATCAGACTTGGAGGAAGAGGAGCTGCTCCCCTCAGTATGCAAAGATACAGCAACATCCCTACTCGTTTAGGCATGTGGGCTCAGGTAGCTGCCCAGAGAGCATATAAAGCCCTGCAAAAGGGACAGATGCCTCTGGGTCGTATCAGGGATACAGGGATCCTTTTTAAAGACACAAACAACACTTTGATTAAATTTATACTTCTGAAAGGTTAAATGATACTATTATACTGGAGAGTATATATTTGCTGAAGAGCTGAGAAGTGAAATTAAACTATGTATCATATAAAATAGGAAAGAGCCATTTATACTTTCTTGATATATACAAAGTATTATGAGCTCTAAAAGTTCTTTTTTTAGAGTAGCTCTTAACAACATTTTTAAAAAAGCACTAAAATCAGAATGTCATTTCTTTGATATGCATAGATTGATTACCCAAAAACAAATGAACACAAAGAACACTAAATTATATATTGTGGCTTAAATAATTGAAACAGGGCAGGAATTCATGTGGCTTTCTAAAATACATTTAGTTCAGCTGACTCAATAAAATATGATTTTATAAAGACTGTCTTGAAAGTTACTCTAGGAAGAAAATGAAAATGAATTTGAGCAGCAGAGCACAACAGACTTGCATGTGGGAGTACAATAGATTATGTCCTTGGCACCAGCCCTTGTCTTACTGTACCATTGCCTCCCCTTCTGTTTTCTAGTACTCTTAATTCTAGTTTCTCATATTTTCACCCCTCTCCTTTCATCGTTACCTGTTACCCGATGGTTTTCACATCACCAGTAGATCTCTTACCTTCCTAAGCTTAAATTATTCTGTTACAGGAGGAAATAGAGAATTTAATTTTCCACAGGAATCATATTTTTCTTTTCTTTCCAGACATACATCTTCTTTCACAGATGGCAAAAGCAGTGTGAACGGAGCTCATGACTGGCAGTGTTTATGGATAAGGAGTTTTTACCACACACTAATTCAGATGAGACATACAATACAAACTTTTGTAATAAGGGATAAATGCAAATGCTTAAGTAAGATAAATATTTCACCTTGCAGTGAATGGGACTGTAAATAGGATTTAGAGAAACATTAGAAGGTAAAAAATGAACTCATTGGTTGTTATGTTATCCACTGTCTTGATCTACAGGGTCTGGAAATAGGTTGCTTAGAAATATACTACTTCAGTTTTCCTAAGAGCTTTCAGATAAAAGATTATGTTTTCAAGTACTATATCAGCATCTTTGTGCATGCACCAAACAAAACTAGTAAGAAAGCATCTAAGTACAAGACAAACTATTCTGAATTAAAGTTTTTCACAGCGATAAGTGGTTTTATTTTGAAAAAGATATCCGTGGCATAATTTTCTGTTGAAGAATCTTATTTTGTCCCACAAAAAAAAAAATCTAGATTTAAATAGAACATGGACATATTAAAGATCATAGAAGAAGATCCAGTCCCCATAGTTACCAGTTGCCACGCCACCACACGGGTATTCTCTCACCTCCCTTACTGTGATTCCAGCGGTCCTCTTTGGTCGCACGCACGTATCTCAGTACTGCCTTGTCACTGGCAGTTTCTAAACTGCTGGTTTTATTAGTGTAAGGAGCACTTCTAGGTGCTCAAACTCAATCCTTTACATTGCTAAATTGTTAGACAGATCCTTGGGCACATGTTTAGTCCAGCCTGACTAGCACTCTCCCATAAACTTCCTTCATGTGTCTAGGTATTAATAATAATCATCAGGGGGTTTTACCATTTTGCAGCCTTTTAGAGTGAAAATATATTCAACTGTAAGAATACCAGCCATTTTATATCAGCTAACCTTTTAATGTGCTGGCATTAAGAAATCCTCTTGTTAGACTGAAATTTCAGTTGGTGCCAGCGGCTCACCAGCACTGAACTACTTATTTAGGGTCCTACTATAGACAAAGAAGAGACATAGACATCTTTCCTACTCATTTACCTTAAGAAATGACGAATTTAATTTAGAAGTGCCTAATGTCTTTCCACTGATGACTAGTAGATGACTAATTGCATATAGCTAATCCTTCCCTTCAGCAGTACACAGAATATCTACTCTATATGCCTTTTAAAATTGACTTGCGGACTTGATTTTCAAAATCTCAGACTTCCAGAGACATTTAAAGTTTTTTTTTGTTTTGCTTTTTTTTTTAATTTCTGTTTGAATGCATGCCTGATCTACATATTAAAGAAGGCAAATGCTTAGTTAAGAAACTGAATCACCTAGCTACTTTGGCATATGTCTAGCTTTGGGGGAAGAAATATTTCCCTAGATTTTCTCATGAAGTTTAACTCATCAAAATGCATGTGAAAATGACTAAACTTAAACTAGCAGAAGTTTAAAATAAGACACAAGCCAAAAGAGATATTCAAATATTTAAAGTGAAATGAAAGAAGCCAGACCCATAGATATCAGGTTTAGCTCCTGCCTAGGTATGAAACTCTCTACAGCACATCTGAAAATGTTCTGCCAGACAAAGGGTGTGAGAGAGAGAGTGAGCACCGGATTGCATAGAAGGACTATTGACTGCTCCAGTGAATGATCACATGCAAATCAATTTTTGGATAATACAGAAATATGATGGGTTTAGAACTGGAAGATCAGTAGATTATGACTTGTTCTGAGGGCCCAATGAGATCTTCAGAGTTCATTCATTCATATTTTTATGCTTTTTCCCTGGAATAACAGCAGATAGATTTAATGAAAGGAGAACTTTCAAGTATTCACTTCTCTTCTGAAGCAGGTGTGCAAAAGGGAAAAAAGAAATCTACCGCGGTGGATTAGCAGGAAATAGTAAAATATACAGGTATTGCATTATTCAAAAGTTGCTCATGGAATCATAGAATTATAGAATCATTTAAGTTGGAAAAGCCCTTTAAGATCATCTAGTCCAACTATTAATCCCGTACTGCCAAGCCCACCATTAATCATGCCCTAAGTGCCACATGTACACCTCTTTTAAAAATACCTCCACTGATGGGGACTCCACCACTTCCCTGGGCAGCCTGTTCCAGTGCTTTACAACCCTGTTGGTGATGAAGTTTTTCCTGACAGCAATCTAAAACTCCCCTGACACAACCTAAGGCCATTTCTCTTGTCCTATTGCTTGTTGCTTGGGAGAACAGACCAACCCCCCCTCACTACAACCTCCTTTCAGGTAGTTGTAGAGAGTGATACGGTCTCCCCTGAGCCTCCTTGTCTCCAGGCTAAACAACCCCATTTCCCTCAGCAGCTCCTCCTAAGACTTGTTCTCCAGGCTTCATTTCTCATCCCTGGACATGCTCCAGCATTTCAATGTCTTTGTTGTAGTGAGGGGCCTAAAACTGAACATAGTATTCGAGGTGTGGCCTCACCAGTGCTGAGTACAGGGGCACAGTCACTTCCCTACTCCTGCTGGTCACACTGTTTCTCATACAGGCCAGGATGTTGTCGGCCTTCTTGGCCACTTGGGCACACTGCTGGCTCATGTTCAGGTGACTGTTGACCAGCACTCCCAGGTCCTTTTCTATTGGGCAGCTTTCCAGACAAAAAAAAAGTTGAAAAGTTTCAAGGTGTAAAACATCAATTCTGATTTTTAAATCAAGTTTAATAGAACTAATCTAATGTGTTTTTAAAATTGCCAAGGAAAACAAAACAAAACAAAACTTACACATGCATCTAAAACATTAAAAATGCTTAAAGAATTGTATCTACACTGGTTTGTCCGGTGTTGCCATCCATCAAATTGCAAGAAACTCCAACTTACTAATTTTCACTCTGAAAATTTTTCCCCTCAATAAGTTATAAATCTGAAAATTCTTAAAAGAGTCTTAGCAATTTTATTTTCAGAACATAAAAATTAAAATAAATCAAAGGGAACATTTGGTGGCATGAATGTTACCCTTGGAGATGAAGACTTTCAATAGCAGTCATAAAACACACTACTTCTGAACTTGCATTACTCTCCTTGTTACAAAAATCATTGTAGCCAGGTACTATTTATCTAGAGCAGTCTTTGATAGCAAGAAGTAATTGTTTTACACTGCCCTAAGAGAGCACACGTGGGAATGCAGTGCACATTTCCACAGCGCTCAACTCAGAGGGCTCCCACAAGCAGTGTTCTTTTAAGCTGAAAAATTTGCTTTTGTAAATGGATAGTGCTTTACCTGTGCCAAAAGTAAATGGAGAAAGCTTTAAATTTTCAAAGACTTCATTCTGTATTGCTTGTAAATTGTCATACTTATTCCAGTGAATCAAAATGAACTCTTCGGGAATGCTAATGATGATATGTTTAAATGGTACAGCCAGCAACCCAGCCTCCTTGTGTGAGGATGTAGAAGTACCATCATGAAGCACACAAGAAAATTATTAAAGCCAGTTGACCAAAAATAACAAGCTGTCCTTGTAACATTTACTATACTTTTCTATGGAATTGGTTTATCTCTATTAATTTATTTTCATTACTCCCGGTGCACTCAAAATACAAAAATTACTCTTACAGAAAACAGTGCAGAGTGTGATGCTACTTTCTTACCTGTAAATGCACACCTAGCAGTCCTGTAAATGTTAAGGATCATGTCTGAGAATGCAAACTCAGTGTGTCCTTTTCAAAGCCAAAGTGGCATGTGTGAGCTCTCAGAATCCTCGGGTGTGATGGATGGGATTCATTTCCTCTCAGCTGCTTGAGGTTTAGAAATAGTGTGAGTTAATTGCTTATGGTCTTTTAATAACCAAAGAAAAGAAAGAAAATCTCAGGTTAGGATGAACAGCCATCTTTAGTCTGAGAAGTGTCTCTCAAAAAAATTATATAGAAGACCTAGGTGATGGCAATTGATATCATAACCAATTAATTTAAGTAGTCATTTGTAAAATATCTACTTGTTAAAAATTAGTCTTGCAGAATTCTTGTCACAGTTTAAAGAGCTGGCTTCAGAATAAAAACCTAAAACCTCAAAGCTTAATTATCATTGTCTGTAGATAGTGGAACTACAAACAATACACAGTTTAGGACTCTCTCTGTGTGTTTGTGGGTTTTTTTCATCAGGTATCACCAAATAAATAGTGAATTAATAAACTCAAAAATAAATTACAGTTTTGCCAGTGCTTGGGATGCTCAGACTCATGCATACTTGAGAGGAGTTGAAATACTAAATGATGGTTTAGAAAAATAGCATCAATATACTACCTGAGGATGTCTAAGTCAGCTCTTCATTTTGTTTCATTGAAACAGATTCTTCTTTATTTTTATGCTCTAGATTTGATCTGAAACAGAAATAACAATTTACCTTGAAAACAGAGGAACAACATTTTCATGCTACAGATTTCCACCTTAATCCCATCCTGGAATGTAAAAAAAAAGGATCAAATTCTGAAAATATATAATCATCTCCCAAATGTAGTAGCTGCTTTTCAGTCATCTTTGATAGAGGAATTACTCAGCTTAACTTTACAGAACAACGTTGGAAATACCTATGTGTGATGGAACAATTCACTAACTACCTGATCAGTATCAGTCACTTTTAGACAGCACCTGCCAGTTAACAAGACTTCTAGGGGGCATTCATGTTCCTTAGTGTGGAGTTGCAGCAGTGGAACAAGTATCAACTTAGCCATAGTGACATTAACTTACCAAAAAGCAGCTTAGAACTGTGCTTTTGTTGCAGACCGATGCTCTGTGCCATATGGACTTCTCATTTTGTTCCCTTGACACCAAGCAGTTTTAGTAACTAGAAATCAAAAAATACAAAATGAAAATCAGAAAGCATTTTATGTGCTTCCAACCTTATCGTCATTCTCTACAGTGAAATTAGCGCAATGTTTTTTATGGTATCAAATCAAGATGAACATCAGATCTTTTTAGTCACCTACAGTCTGTGGTTGTCTAATTAGGTGACCTCCAAATCTATCAAGAAACTAGCTTTCCAATCTTCCAGTAATTACTTGGGTATTTGGCCACATTCAAGAAGATGTGACTTCATTCATAGGCTGTCACTCACCTGCCAGGGACACAAAAAGAAAGGAATAAATCTCAGTCTTTCCATGAAATGCTGAATGGCTGCATTACAAAGCACTTAGCAAGCAATGTCAGTATAACTTTACCATGGAGCTAGCTGAGAAAATGTTCATTCATTTATTAACTACTTTACTGAAAGGAAAAAAAAAAAGTAATTTTTATGTTACATATGCTTTGAAAACAACGAGAAATCCTCTTTTTCACACCTGTGCTGACTGCTGAGCCTTGATATTCTCTACGAAGGCACTAGTGGTTTGCAGGTATATCAGGTATGTCCGCAGGCAGGGAATGCCAAGCAAAACCAGTTCAGCACTTTCTGAGTTCAATGGCCTTGGTTATCTACCACAGTTTGCAGCCCTGCAGAGCAACCTGCCTTCTTACAGATTAGAAAGTGGGTTTGGCTGTAGGAGGCAGCTGATAATAAAATTTATCCCATCAATGGTGTCTACATAACAGGGGCATCTCATGGAGCAAAGCTCAGTGTGACACTTCATGTGTTCATCACCCCAGTGGATATTACTTCACAAATCTTTCTAACCCAGAGAAGATTGATGACCGTGACAGGAGTCAGGGATATCATCTCCCTCATGTCTCCCTCATGTCTCTTCCTGACTCCCTGGCATCCTCATATTCACTGTCTGCCCTACCAAATTAGGGGCAAGTTCACATTTCTACCAGTAACTATTAGCTTCTTCCCAGCCTGAATGTGCCTTTCCAATGGGCACACCAATCCCAAACTCCTGGCATAATCAGCCTCATGAACCTAGCTATTATATGGAACAGGTCACTGCTCACTGGAGGCAACACAGGATTTCCTAGAATGTGAACAGGTCGCTCTGTCCTAAATTCACCTCCACATCTGCCACGGTCTGTGGTCTGCAGTCCATGAAGAGTGGGAGCGTGAGTTTTGCCTTGGGTCTGGCTGTAGCTGTGCCATCACAGGGCAATCCCAGCAGATGTGAATCCTGGCTGCTGATGCTCTACTTGCACAGGTGAAAGCTGAAAAGGACACATCACTCCCTCTGTGCTGAAATGCAGAAGGCAGCCTACCTCTGTCTGACATTAAATATTTAATGTGTCTGGTTCCTGAGTGGTGGCTGGTTTGGGAAACAGATTGTCCACTCCGATACATAACTTCTGCCTTCAGAGAGCTGCACGAAACACCTCAAAGAGCAAAACAGCTGGTGTTCCTCAGTCCCTAGACCAGAAAAGAACTGGGTGGACATAAGCAGCACGAACGTGGCATTACTGAGGCACCTTGCTATTCCTATAATGGACATTTGAACTGTGATTGTGTAACCATGCATAGATTGGCTCCTATCTGTCCTGTCAATTGATTTGGCAGTGCATAGATCTGGGGTTAATGGTGGTCAAATGATGTCAAACTAGAAGACTTGCAATAAAGTCTCACTGAAAGAGAGCAATGTGTTCACAGATGAACTTCAAATGAACTTTCTCTTTTGCTATTATTCTCTTGGTTCCACCACAGCAATCACTTGACAGAAATGTTGCCAGAGGAAAAAAAATAAAGAAATGTCTTGCAATCAATAACACAGAAAACAATCTTCATAAATAATAAAATAATTATCCATGGCTTACTCTGAACACATGCAAAACTGAATAAAAAAGGTCTAAGAGAAGTAGTCTTGTTTTTCATGGTTGATGAAAAATTAAATTTTAGAAATAATTTAGTTTGCAGTTGGTAATTTCCACTTTCTTACACATTGCTTTTTTCATGCATAATTTTGAGTGACTGACAGTAACTCATTCATGTCCACAAATCATATTCTGTGTTCTTTTCTATAACTGCGATACGCAACAGTCTGCTATTTTTTCATGTTAATCTCAGAGGGAGGTAATTTACTATATGGGCTAGTTGGTTAATTAGGTTGGAAACATTACTCATCTAACCTTAGCAAATGTGAAGTAGATTTTAGACGCAAAAAATATAACAATATTTTGCTGTTGTACAGTTCTGTGCATCTGTAGTTCTCAAAAAAGGAATAACATTCATTCAATAATGTTCCATTTTCTTAATAGTGTGCCTTGAAGCTCCCATTTTCTCTGAAAGAGCTCTGGAATTCCTTACTCCATTAAGCCTTTGTTCTGTGCTGACAGAAAGCAAAACCTCCTGTCCTGGGAGGAGAGAGACTCAATGTAATACTACCAAGCCTTACATGAACCATCTAGTTTGGATTTCAGATAATGTCCCTTATCTGAAGCACTAACTGCAGGGGTCCTGTTATTCTGTTATAAAATCATATCCTAGGGGAAAACATAAATTACAGGACTATTTTTTCATCATAAAAGAATTAGGATAGTATCCAATCTAGAGGAACTTTACAGTGCAAATTCATACTCACACATTGTGGTTGTTTGGTATCTTTTTTTTCTTTTTTCTTTTTTTTTTTTGGTGTGTGTGTGTGTTGCTGTTGTTTACTTGAATTCTTTTCTAAACAAATTTACACTTTTAGCCTATCTTTATAGATAAGATCTAATAAGACCTCTGCTTCAGATTTGTACAGTAGAAACTCCAAAAATATTGCTACTGCTGGATTGTATCTCTGTCAGCTTGCTTGGTTGGCTGGGCTTTTCTCACTAGTTATCTCCTTTCTCTGAATGTGGTCTATGTGGATATTTGGACTTTCTGGACATTAAATCTCTATTTTTACTGGTCTAGCAAGTGGACTAGGACACAAGTTCTCACATAAGCACTGAGTTCATCCACACTAACAGCACCTTTCCTGGCATGTTTCTGATCTATCCCCTTCTCACTCTCGCAGAAAATGCCCCACTCGGGAACCCACCATCTTGAGGTAGGTAAGGTCTCAAGTTAGGTATGATCTCGACATCACATTTGGGGAACACCTGGGGTGGCTTAGGAATTTGTAAAAGCCACAAACCATTCAAAGGATACACCAAGGACCAGCTATCCTGTTCTGGACCAGCTATCCTGTTCCGGAGGGAGAAGGAATTTGGCTGTATGGACATAAACTATGTAAGCTTACTTGTCATGAGAAGCAGAAAATTACATTGTTCCTCTGATTTCATCAGTGTACAAATTGCCTATGTGTCAAGAGTCCTTCCTCATTGCCTGACTGGATCTGAGCTTGTACCAGTTCCTCTACACTCATTTTTTTTTTTTTCTCTGAAGCCCATTAGTTAACTCATGCTTTACTAGTTTACGCACACTGCTTTTTCATTTTGCTATTGTCTCTTGTGTCAAAGAGGAGCTTTTGTTAAAATCTCTGATTAGATGTACAGAGACGAGACGTACAGGCCCTGAAGTACATTGAACAGTATGAACATTATCATCCAAGTCATTAATCATTGAACTAACAAAGAAACTGCTCTAAGAAAAGGTAAATGCCATTAGTTACCATAAAGTAATTTTATCTTCACTCAAAACATCTATAGATGCATCTTAGTATGTTTGCCGTGTTACTTTTAATGAATAAGAATAGTGCTGCATTTTTTGCTCCATTTTGGGGTTAATTAAGTTCAGCCTTGATCTCTCCAGCTATCTATTATTTTCCCCTGCATCCATTTGGGCAAGTAATTTTCAACTGTCACTGCAACCTTTTCTAATATCATATTAAATGCAATTCACTCACTTAATATTTTATGCATATTGTCACTTTTTTTTTGATGAGAAGTATACTTTTTTATTGGGTTTGCCACTGTTTGCCAAATTGTTTAAGGAGTCTTTCATATTTTGTATAGCTCCTGCAAGGAGAATCCTAATCTGATAACTTGCTCATAGCCTTCTCCTTGATTAATCTGAGCAGTTCAGTAAAGCTAACACTGTTACACATAATACATCAAAATCACTCTTTTTTTTTTTTTTTTTCCTTCTGGACAGTGAGGTAGAAAACGGCTATTAATGTTGTACATTGTATCATGGCAATTTTAAGTGTCCAACTCCACATCTACATGTGTTCATGGTTAAGTGTACTGCTTAATCGGGTTTTCTTTGCTTATCAAGTTTGTTATCATTACATGTTCAGTTCTGACCATCATCCAACTGCTCTTTAAAGTATGAATTCATTTGCTCAGTTACTCTGTACCCTAACAAAGTACAAAGCAGCAAGCTAAGTAGTCTCTCTGGAATCTGAGCCTTTTCTTCTTCTGCATGGAAGTTTTATGTCTTTTATATTTCCCCTGGAAATGAGATGTTTAAATTCTGTTAGTCTATAACATACTACAGTTACATCATTTCTTTCATGTACAGGAGTACACATTGGATTTTCTGTATTTCAGGTGAGGGCTTTTTGTGGGGACCCAGACTCATGAGTATCTGTGTTTTTGAGAATAAAAATGGTTTTGCTCTTGTTTGTTTTCTTTTTTTATTATTTCTTCTGTCATGTAGTCAGCTTCTAATTTACTTTTAAGCTGATGAGAATATCAGCTTTAAAAATTTAGGAAGGGTCTTTGAAAGGCCCCAGCACACGCCCCAGTCAGGAATCCACCATCTTGAGGTATGTAAGGTCTCAAGTTAAGTATGATCTCTACATCACGTTTGGGTAACAAACATCTCAGTATATAATTTTCAGTAGTCAGTGCAATCAGTCAGCAAAATCGGTCAGTAAAATAGCTGAGGACTAATCTTATTCCCAACACCTTTTCAAAGTCTGAATGTGTCTATAGCAGATTATGACTCATGGCCCACATGCCTTTCTAGTACAGGGGACATAAGGTTTGAGTGCAATTAATGGCTTGACAGCAGTGGAACTGTGACCTACACTTCAAATAACTGCGTCTCAGAGTTCTTCACTAGAAAATAAGAAGAAAGAATTCAGTTCATACCCTGCCAATAAACTGTCCTCTTAAAACACTCTGCAATGGTTAAATTTATTTTCTATTTGTATTGGTAAGAAGACCATAACTGGTAACGGCTCCTTTTTTCACCACAGAGCCTACAGGAAAGAAATCTAGCTCTCCTTTCTATAGTTATTGACAACTTCAGAGAGTACATTAAAAACCACCCTACCAGCCTCTGAACAAAAAGATGCCAGAACAGCTCTGACACAATTCAAATAAATATTCTTATTTCATGTAACTACTCAGAAACTGAAGAAAATCAAAGATCCATGTCAAAGTATCCTTGCTATAGGAAAGCACAATAGGACAATACTCTGCAGGAGGTCCTACCTTACAACACAGTATTTCCATATAGGTAAGAAAACAGTATTAACAAAACACACCATGTGAATCACTAAAATCTGGTGGTTTTGAATGACTTTTTATAACCAAGTTTCTTACTGATTTAAATTTATTTCCTTTCAAAATTTTCTCATAAGAAAGGATTCGCAGACAGAAACCCACATTTTCACTTTCTCATTCTTCTTTCAGTGAAGATATAAGAATGGCTTAGAAACTTATTTATGTAAAAAGCAAGTACTTTGCACTGCTTTGTATAGGCAGCTTTTATATTTCTTTCTATAAGCTAGACTAAATGTAAGCATATTGCCCATTAATTTTTTTTCTTTTTGGTCATCTGGAACAGAATTTTGGACTGGAAAGTTCCAAGTCCTTGTATGAAGAGGACCACACTACAGGCAGTGTGGGATTCTTAATTTCTTCTCTGAGCTCTGTGTAGTTCAGGAAGAGGCTCAGATATCTGGTAAAACAGAGGATTTACACACTGAAAATTAGACTTGGGTGGACAAAATTTGCTAAATATGTGTTACCGTGCCAAGATGTGGGCAAGAGTCACTGAATCAAAAGAACTGCAAAAGACTGTGGCTCACTCATTGGAGAACACACTTGTGATAGGGGAGTTGTCAATACTACTCCCATTACTGATGAGATATACAGGTCTGAATAGAATAGAATAGAATAGAATAGAATAGAATAGAATAGAATAGAATAGAATAGAATAGAATAGAATAGATAGTTGGAAGGGATGTACAACATACATTTTAGTCCAACTGCCTGAGTAATTCAGGGCTGACCAAAAGTTAAAGCATGTTATTAATGCTTCTTAAATACTGACAGGCTTTGGGCATTGACATGTCTCTAGGAAGCCTGCTCCAGTGTTTGACCACCCTCTCCATAAAGAAATACTTCCTAATGTCCAGTCTAAATCTCCCTTGGCACAGCTTTGAACCATTCCCACATGTTCTGTCATTGAATACCAAGGGAGAAGAGATCAGCACCTCCCTCTTCATCTCCTCTCCTCCAGAAGCTGTAGCGACTGTCCTGGTTTCACTGGGATAGAATCATAAGCCAGCCACAGCATGCAGGTCATCAGCAGTTTTGAGTCAGCCAGGAGCTTAAGCTGGGAGAGGCAAAAGCCAAGGCAGCTGACCCCAGCTTGCTCACAGATATATCTCACACCATAAACATCACACTCGTTATAATGGGGGAAGTTTGCTGCAGAGGGAGGCTTCTGCTCCTCTTTGGACCCTCCTTTGGTAATATAACTGCTGTGGTTTAGCCACAGATATGGGCTAACCACAGAAAGCAATGAGGCTGCCCCTCAGCCTCCTTTTGGTCCTCAGCCACTCCTCATAGGACATTCCTTCCTGCCCTTTCACCAGCTTTCTTGCCTTCTTCTGGATATATTCAAAGACATTTACATCCTTCTTAGACTGTAAGGCCACTGAATACAGTGGGTTAATCACCTCATTTGACCAGCTGGTTACACCATGTTTGATGCATTAAAAGTTGTTGAGCACATTTCACTATTTAGTAAGCTGACCATGAAGACAGTTTCCTTCCAACAAAGGGTTTTTTTTTGTTGTTCCAAACTTCCAGTGTTATTTGCAGTTGCCTAGCTAGCTCTTTTATCTTAAAAGAGAGACAAGGACTATTCATTCCATATCAGTTTCAGCAAACCAGAACATGAAATGAGGCTGTTGATTTCAGCTTTCAATTAAATGGCTGATTAGACAAAATTCTTTATCAACAGGGAATATCTCGAGTTCATACAGGCAGAAAGTGCAGCACTTACATGAATAATATTCTTCAAACTGACAACCATGGAAGAAAAGTTTAGGAGAAACACTGTCCCTGGAGATGTTGAAAAGGAAAGGCATCAGAAACAAACTGAGCATATGCAATTTTAACACCTTCACCATTATAACTGAAGAAATTATTTCATGCTGCACTTTTCTCTTTATTATACCCCTTCTGAGATAATTAAATGTGAGGATTTTCAGAGCTGTGAGAATAATCTACATATACAGCTTTGACCTTTAGAGTACTACCTGCTGTAATTGTCTGATTATGTCTATGACAGAAGGGAGAATAGTACTACAACCATTTCAGGCAGAAAAAATCTAGTTATTTGCAATAATTCTTCACATGTATAGAAAAATATATCAATTATTTACCAAAGGTGGTCATATGAGTAACTGCGACACAGCAACAGAGCTGGTCAACTTTTTTTCTGATGAAAACCAAAAAAAGTCTGTTCATGTAATCATAAATGCTGTGAATTTACCATACCTTTTTTTTACTAGAAAAATGGAAGAGAAAATAAGTATGTGATAATAAAACTGCACTAGTTTTTTTTTCTTAATGATAGTAGTTAAAGCTAAACTTATTATCTAAATAAAAGGAGACTCCAAAAACAGAAAAAAAAAAAGAATCATTTTTCATTGAGAAAAATGTGTCCTATTCAGAAGTCTCTAATTGTTCATTTTATCACAGGGAAATAAAATCCAAACAGCTAATGTGGAAATATTTCCCCTCCCTGCTTAGACACATACAATTATCAAGCTATTTCTGCCTAGAAGTCCTAAAGGACATTCTTAATGAAAATGTTGCTCTGACAAAGGCTTGAAGATCTTAAATGGCAGTGTTCAAAATGATCTGTTGCAGCTGCACATGTCTAGGAAAAAGACATGAAACTAGCCTTCACTCATGGAGAGGGGAACAAGCATCTTCCCAGTGCAATAACTTGATTATTATGATGTTTGTTGCTCTGATCCACTTTGTAGCTGAATTAAATGGCACTAGTTGATTGGATTTGAGGAGACGTGAGAGGTGCTGTGTGCTCCCTTGAAGGTTAACAACACAGGGCTAGAACAAAGGTAGCTCATCTACTTTCACTGAGGTTTTTTGCACACTGTTTAGCTCCTTAGAAATAGCCTGCTCTCAGTAGCCCATTTCTGAAGCCACTCAAGTAACACAGAAGAATCTTTACTGTCTCATCAATATTAGATGCTTATTCTTCTTTGGGTTTTATATATCAACTTACAGTTCTAAGGTTACTCTGCAGCAAGGTTCCTCATGTGTCAGGTTACAGTCCAGGTCTAGAAAAGCTGTCTCCTAAACTTCACCAAGACTTTCCACAGTTCTAGATTCTCAGTTTTAGTGGGACACTCTGTATTTATCAGTGTTTTCCCTGTCCTTCGAGGAGCAGCTGCTGCGTGCTGCTTAGTTTTCAATTCAGAGGGCATGTGCAGCATCTGGCTGGCCCAAAAGAAGAGCTGGTATCCTGCTGCCTACTGAACAGAACTCAACAACATTACTCAGCAGATCTGGATAAAAATTAACCACTGAGCTCCAAGCTAGGGTTTATAGAAAGAGTCTGAGATAGTGCTGATGAGACTGCTAAGAGCATGACCCTCTCTGAAGAACATCAAGGTTTATTACCTCCTAAGTAAGTATCTCCTACCTGCTTTCTTCAGAAGTTCACTTTAATCAGATACAACTTTATATTTCAATTTCATGGCAAGATGTTTCTTGATCTTAACCTTAGTAAAAATAACCTTATTCATAAAATCCATTTGTATAAAGGTCTCAGCAACAAAGCAATAGAAGCAATAATATCATTAGTTAATAACAGAAATCTTGTGAAGAAAAATAATTATGAGACTCTGCCTAAGACCTTGCAAACTTTAAGTGCACCACTCCTTAGAAGGAGTGAAAAAATCACAGGTAAAGTGGGGTAAGCAGCACATAAGTTTTCTCCCACAAAACTTTTCAGTGACTTTCTCTGCTTTCATATTCCCGCAGGCCTTTGTTTCACATTACCCAGCACAGAGCTGTAATATTTTTTAAATGCCACTGTAAGAAATGTCTAGAATTAATATGTAGAAACACAAAACAACACTACATGAAACCTGCAGGAGATTCCAGAGTG
>JAAGNO010028350.1:11868-28013 GCA_033439905.1 Ceryle rudis | reverse complement strand
GTTTTTAAGGTTTCAAGAGCTGCTAGAGTTATGTTGTAGTCTCACCAAGGAGTGGAGAAAGCAGAAAGTGCTGGTACTGCATTTCATTTGGAAATAAGGAATTGTAAAAACTTCTGGTCAAAATATTTGCTAGATGTTGAAACACTGAAGGGGATTTTTGTAAGAAAACACACTCATTCTAAAAAACATGTTTCTCTCTGTCATGAGTTATAGTAATGTCCGAGAATACACTGAAAACTTTATGCTCGTCTATTCTCTCCATAACTAACACTACCCATCAAGTCAGAAAAGTTATTCTGATATGCAAAAATCAGTATTTTATAGGGGTATTACATCCATACAAGATTAAAGTTGATGAATGCCAACAAAACATAGAAATAATACAGACGGGGAAAGGGTATTGCTGTTGTCACAATTAGATTTAAATTCTACGTCTTAATTAAACTGTTGGTCACTAGAATCTGCTTCTGTGCAGTGGGTTTGAAATGTTCTAGGTAAGATTCACTTCTTAATGCCTGTGTGTTTGTACGTATCTTATTTTAGGAATAGTTCCTTCTATCCCTGCATAAAGACCTATCTATTTTTCTATCTTAATATCTATCTCATGTTATCATATAAATGATAATCACAAGGCTTCCCACTGCACTTAGAATTAATAAACCACTTGACAGCATCTGAAATTAATCAGATGATAAATGGACCTGAAACCTTAACTAACCTGCCAACATTTTAGTCAAAATGTGTAGCTCAAACATAGGGGACATGGAAACTGCACTGGATTCCAGAACTTGGTATCACTTCTTAGTTGTGCCCTGGCAACACCTCAGGGCAAGATTAAAGTGCATTTACTATCATGGTCTTTCATCTGCATACCCTGGGAAAAAGAATAAAGGGTGGTCATCCAGATCTAGCAGCAATCTGGCACATGATGGATGACTGATGGACCTGTCTCAGCAAATATACAGAGATACAATGCAAGAATGAGAAACAGCCTGTAGTTAAATGGAAGATCAGTTCTCTTTGGCAACCTCTCTTTTGGTTATTGCAGAACAGCTACTGAACTCCAAAGCAACAACAAAACCAGCTCATAAGAACAAAGCTGTAGTAAGCATTTTGTCCACATAATGAAACTGGAAACAAACAAAGGAAAAAGGACTAGCTTTCTTGGGCCAGAAACAGTCAGTGTTGAGTGTCTTCTGATAAACTTTCAAATTTAGTATTTACAGAAAAAGGCAAGCCCCATTTTTTCAATGATTCTTCTGCAGTTGAAATATCTTTCAGCAACTGTAAACCCAGCCACTATGCCAGGTCCTAGTTACCTCATTTCACAGAATCACAGAATGCTAGGGATTAGAAGGGACCTCTGAAGATCATTGAGTCCAAGCCCCCTGACAGAGCAGGAGAAAACTAGAGCAGATCATGCAGAAATGCATCCAAACCAGTCTTGAAATAAGCTCCACAGTGTCAATAAGAAAAGACAAGTTTCTCAAAAGAGAAGGTTAGCTTGTAAGCCCTTAAACCAGGTGTTTCAACACAATATTTCTGATATCATCCTTGATTTTCATTATAAGGCTTTAGTCTTTCCAAGTAATTCAAGTAAACATGAATATTTGAGGAGTCATGAGATCCCACCACTGAGTACTGGTCTCTGTCCTCCCCAGCTGTCACTGAAAAAGTAAAAGTGAACATAACACCTCAGTGGCCTTGTCCATCAAAACATTTATTTGTAGTTCCCCCTCTAGAATGTCTCCAGAAACTCCAAACATCAAGGACACAATGGAAATTGAGGTATTACTCTGCTTTCTTGGCTTAGGATGCATATGACTCCCAAACAGGGAACTCAGAGATCCTGAGGCAGTCTCCTTCCAGATCTCAGCTGTTTTCCTTGCTGTCACAGCAGCCATAGACAGCTTGCTTGGACAGCATGGTGAGAGATGCATCAGAACTCTACATGCACCAGGAAGTTTCCTTGTGCCCAAAATTTCTGAAGACTGAGTGATGCAGATAGGGTAGTTTGTACCAGAGGAGTTATCATATTGTGACACAAAACTATGTAGAAAGCTTTTGAAGGAAAAAACTGCTTCTACAAAAATGCAGTGTGGATGTAATTGCTGTCACCAATGTATCTAAAACATCAGAGCCTCCTGGGTCTGAGATCTCGAACCTGAATTCAAACTTGACCACTTAGTGCAGCAATATCTTGAATCAGAAAATCCTGACTCTTTATTTACTGGAAAGTTTGGGACATTAATGGTCTTTCCTTAGACACCTTCTTACAATAGATTCCTAATTTAGACACTCATAAAGAATATTACAATTTACCATATTACTCATAGTTCAATATACAAATTCATGGAAAGCTTATGTATGTTATGTTTGCTCTCTGCCTAGTATTTATTCAAAGCCCTTTTCCACTGCAGCTGGGAATGCTGTTTCTAACCACCAAAGATGAGTGCTGGGGATGTTTAACAATTGGCTTTGTTAAAGGTAACAGGGAGAGCTTTCATCCAACATATCTTACGTATCCCACAGATGCTGGTGTAGCTCTCAGTGCTTGTGGTGATAAATGATGTACAAAATGAGTGAAAGCTGAGATGCAGCCACGCATAGAAAAGGGAATCTAAGAGGAATTCCTTGACAGCAAGAGACAACTGATTTTGTGAAAAGAGCAGGTATGGCATTTATTTTTACCTTTGTCTTCCTTCTCTTTAAACTTTGGGACTTGCTTTTGACTCCCTCAGGATACTCTGTTTCAAGACAGATTCTTGGACACGACAGCAGCAAAACCCTAATTTCTTTTTGTCTGTAATGGAGTTAGATAGGTAGAGAAGCTGATCAAGGGCATGTAAAGATACTCTTGTAAAGGTGTCCTGCACTTTTGAGAAAGCAGTGTGCACAATCAGAAAGATGGGTTTGATATTGAGAATAGATCTGTGGTTCATTATCCCTTACTATTTCTCATCATAATAGCCACCTCTTTCTTACTTTTCCTCTTTTCACTTTACCTATCTGTGTATTTTCCTCAGTTTCAAGTTGTCTGAGTTGTGCTGAAGAGCATCTCTGAAAGGGTGCATGGGTTTTCCAGACTACCCTGTCTCATATATTGAACTGTCTAAAGAACATTTGCAACTAATTGAAAGCATACATACACTTCACAGATGAACACTTCAGTATCAGTTTTCAATTATGAATCTTGGCTCCTCTTATTCTTCAGTATCTGGTATTGAAACCACCTCCAAACCCTGGCTAAAAAGCTAAGTAGCTTGTGTAAGATCTGGAAAATGAAGAACACTTTGAGTTTTGTCTCTGTATTATGTCATATCCTATTTATAGAGAAACATAAATATTATAGTCTGAACTGGCTAAGGTATGGCAAATATTTAATTAGAATAGGCATAAATCACTCAGAAGCACAGAGTGTGAAGACAGGAGGAATCAAAGAGTTTGCAATATCTTGTACCAGGCTCTGATATAGTCCCAGTAAAAATAGGACAGTTTTTAAAGGAAATCACAGACCTTTATCAACCCTCTTCCTAGGTTCTGAACCAAACAATGCTGAGTTTTAAAGTGTGATTCACTGACATTGACCCAGGAGTCACTAAGGACATTTTAAACTCACAGCAGTGTAGATTACGGTCAATCCACTTTTTCAGAGGTGGTAACCTTCAGTATCCATGAGAATACACAGATACCAATGTCTTCAAAAATTCCACGTTTTAATATTCTTCTTGCTGTTAAAGTGTTTTTCCTAGGTGTTTCTATTTATGCAATTGCAAACAACAAAAACAACTATCTGGAAATTTTCTAATGATAACTTCCTTAAAAAAAAAAAAAAAGTTTTTTTGAAAGCAATATGGATGGACGGAGAAATGTAAGTGTTTGCAAATTTCTTTCTCTTGCAGAGGAAGGAGGAAAAAGACTTTCAGATTATGAAAGTATTATGCTTTCACATTTTCAAGTTTTAGTTTCTTTCTCAAATTTTAGCTATTTGATTCAAATGATTTCCCATTTGGGATTTTATTTCATTTTAGAGAAAAAAAAAATATACATACTTTAATATTAATTCTTAATTGACAAGATAAAAACTGCTAGAAATTAATGTATTCTTTTTAAGTTTAACTTTTATTCTCACAGAACTCAGGATTCTTAGAGGCCAGGAAAACAACAGACTTTTTAGATGGTTTAGAGCTAAGAATAGAAAAATTAATATATTAATCAAGATTTTTTCCTATCTATTTTCATAGACTTTCTTTATTTCTCAGTTCAACTTTATAATATAAACACAGAAATGTTACAATTCATGTTATGCCTCCCATGCTCATTGTCACTATGCTTGTTTTAAAAGAATATTAATTAGGCACAAACCGGTCAGAAAGAAATTTGGCTGGTCACTGGAAGAAAATATTAATGACCATAAGACAGTATTATCTTTTACCTCTATTCATTCTAGAGCTAGTGCTAGAGCTTAGAATTATTCCATGGTCAAGATAGTCTGGCTTTGATTAACAAAATCAATTAACCTGATTTATTATCGATCCATTTGATCAAGAAAAGGTGTGATAGAACATCAGACTATGGTACTCGATGATTTATGTGTTTTCTTTCAGTCTTGAGAAGATGCCTACAAGACTATGATTTTTCTGTTCAATTTCTACCAATAATTATAGGCCTCTATGCAAAATGTCACAGTATTTTTATCATCACTGACACCTTCTGCTCTTCTAATGCTTGTTCAGAGTGAGAAAGGGCTTAAATATCTACTCATTCACTCACTTCAGTAGTAGTAAGGGTGACTAACGAAGACAAGGCTTCAGTACTCTGTTTTTTTGGCCATTACATGGTAGACAGCCTAGTCCAGTTATCTCTCCTATCTTGATTTGCTGCAGGAAGGGTCATGTTTTGAAATGTAAAAGAGAGGAGTGAAAAATCCATGAAGGCAACTGGGCAGAGTAAAGAGTATCATGTCTGATCTTTCTCTTCCCAGCTGTGGAATCATTTTTATTCTTCCATCACATAGACCTTAGACTTTTGCAGAATTTTAATTATTGGATGTATTTAACTCTTTCCTTCCACAATGGTGGTACAAAGTCCATTTAGGTAATTGTTTATGATATTCTAAAGGGAATTAAGCAACAATAATGGGTGAAAGCTTAATGATCTCTGTGACATTTGAAGTATTTCTATGCAGACAGATGAGGGCTGTTTGCATATTTTCCTATGAACTATGCTATGAAATTGCATATCTCACACTTGTGATTCACAGAGTAATAGCTGTTTTTCCATAGGCTGAATCCAGTGTTATCTCTCCCATGAAAGCAAACTGAGGCTTCTTCCTTTACAGAAGTGGTTTTCTTCACACTACCTGCCTAGCCGTGCTTAGTCTTCTGCTGAATGTGTGATGGTATCTTTCCTATTTAAAGAAAATAACACATTGAAGTTTTATACAATAATAACATACCTTAACTGATGTAATTTGTCTTATTTAATTCTATTAGCTTTTAGAAGTAAATTAAAGCTTATGATAAAACCACATTTATGTATTAGAAGTGTTTTTCTTTGTGAAAAGGAAGTTTACGTATTCCCTTTCCTATGTGTATCTTATTCAGACCTTGCTGGTTCATTCTTAATTCACATAGACTCTGTGGATATAATGTGACAGATCCAATAACTAGCATTGCTCAGCATTAGAACTCCCTTGAAACAATCAAATCTCATTTACAATTAACTAAGGATGATAATGGGAAAAAGGTAAAACAGTTGGAAAGTCTATTTGGCAGCATTTCACCACTACTTAGCAAGACTTTTTGCCGTGATGCCATCAAATCAATGTGCAAACAAGGACTGGGTTGGAGTTTCAAACATACGCTTTTGGAAAAGCACTTCTGAGTATCTGAGACATCTAGAAAACAATGCCCATCTTTTTAGGTGATCATTTGTGGAAGCCTGTTTTGTATGATATGAAAGTAGGACTTGTAATTAGTATTTGTCTACTTTTCACTACATACCTTGAACAATGGATAAGGTACCTGAAATAGCAAGATCATTGATAGCTCTGTAGGCCTCATAAGCAGAAAGAAGTAGTTGTTTCCCAGGAATCTCAGTGCTGTCAAAACCAAACTGCTACCAAACCACACAGTTTAAATTTCATTGATGTGTCTGCGTGATCTGTATCATGATATCCTATACAAAAAAAATTGTTGTTATTTCTACTAATACTATATTTATGCTAATTCATAGTTTCCTTGACTCAGGATTTTTTTTTTTTTTAGAAAAAGAAATAAAGGAAACAGAGCAACTATGGTCAGCACTTGAATAAGCAGAAGAAAAATATTGAACTGAAAATTTACCCCAAATTTTGAATAAAACTACAGTTTATTATAGAAATCAAAATAAAATAATAGTCCTGTGGTTTTCATTGTCATTTTACTTATTTGGTATGCTTTTTTCCTCTCTTCTTCACTTAGAATAGAAAAGCTTGAAATGTCAGTATATAAAATGTGTATGGATGTGTACACCTATATCATGTGAGTGAAAGAAACAAAACATTTTCCATAGCTAATATTCCTAAGCTTCCCATGGCATAATTTGTGTTACATGAAAGAGGGATTTTGTTTACTAAGTTTGCTTTGACATTTGAGTACAGTTATTGCCATGGCAGAAGACAAGCTGATTAGGTCATTTGCATCATCTAAATGGAATTCTGAGTAATGTCATCATTCAGTGTGTCATTGAGAACAGAAAAGTGATTGTATCCCATCAAACTAGGCTTTATAATCAAGTAAATAATACTTGGAATGTATCATTAGTCTGTGCAGATAAAAATTAGATATTCAGAAAAGGAATATGGACTTTAAATTTGAAAGGGATACTGAAGAGGGGGAAAATAAAAGTAAATCACAGAGAAGGATGAAGAGAAAAACATCTCTCAAGTGAACCCATATTTGCAGGCAAACTTATTCACATTAGACTGATTTCAGACCAGCTTTATATATTCTGCAATGCAGCCAATAAATAATTATTTTCAATAAAAAAATCATTTTGTAGGCATTGTTTTTTGTTTAATCTGATGGAGATAGTGCACCGGCCACCTTTGAAATATGTCTGAAAATAAAACCAAAATGAAACAAAACAAACAAACACAAGGAAACCTAAACCAAAGCACAATAAAAAAAAAAAATAAAATCACCCAAACCAATGCATAATAAAAAAATAAAATCCCCCGAACAACAGTTTTTGTGCAAACTCTGAGCAATTTTCTCCTTATTTAATTTCTTAACTCTTACAGCTATGAATATTTCACATACTAAAAATCTCACTAAGTCAATAACACACCTCAGCAGATGTTGACTATTGTTTCTATAGTAGACTAAGTATTTTCTGATGTAGAAATGTTCAAGACATGTCTGTATTCCAAGATGAACAGTAGGGCTCACTATCCAAACCAGCTTTAAACGAACTTATACAGAAGTATTTAACTTTGGCAGCCTGAAGCACTTGACATTCAGTCAGCCCCAAATGGCTCAAGTTAGTTCAAACTGTAAAATGCACTTTCATTTAAAATGTACACCAGCACTGGAGATGTGTTGAATCTGTTGCGTATTAAGTTAGCCTTTGTCAGCAGAACATTGCAGGGATTTAAACGTGTGTTAACAAATTACCTTCATTCAGAACACCAGCTTGACCTGAATCTCCTGAGTTATAAAATTCAGCATGATCAAAAAAAGGAAGGAAAGTGACAGTCTAGGTTAGACTCTTTTGGAATTGTAATTTTCTCACTTTCAGTCCAAGTGGCAAGAGTTTTAAGAATGTGGAGAATGTCTTTTATTGAATAGAATATGAAGTAATCCTGAGAATAATACTGTATTTAACCTCTATACTATAAAGAACATGTATTCAAATATCTCTATATATCTTGTCCTTAGGCCAGTGTCAAAGAGAGAGGGAGTTCGATCCTGTAAGGTACTGAGTACTCTGGCTGTGATCCAGCAAAGCACTCAGCTATGAGGTTGAATTTAAGTACATGGATCACACCACTAACTTCAATGGGATTATGCTTAAAGACAAAGTAACCTTAAATGCTTTGCTGGATTACAGCCACAGTGCTCAGCACTGGCTGAATGCAAATCCAACCTGAGAAGAGCATTTTCCTCCCTGTGTTTCCAGAGAGAGCTTACAAAATACAAAGTTCCTTTCAGGAAAGCAAGTTCACGTGATAGCCAGACTGAATAGGTTCAGAAGGGTGGGATGATTTATGAATCTTAGGATGCCTGTGTTCAGACAAACAAATAAACAAACAGACAATGTTCTTTGACTTTCCCAGGTTCAGATATTCATTTATTCATCTAACATAATGATTGAATCTGGACAGGGATATAGATAAAGCAGAAGAAAGCAAGTGAAAGACTAGAGACACAGGCAAACAGTGTTCCCTATTTTCCTTTGCCAAATTTCTCTCTTGATTTTAGCTGTGGCCTGTATTATTTCTGTAACTGAAAAGAACAAGAAGTCTCTAAGTTTAAGAATGTATGAATACCCTCACAGAATACATGTTAATTGAAATCAGATGATGCAGTCTGATAATAAGTAACATTTTATAGGCCTGCTGCTGTTTGAGCTGAAAACAACAGGGAAGTAAGTTTAGGAAACAAAGAATATTTCAAAAAGCAAAAGCAAGCTTGTGCCTTTCAATATTATATATTAAGATTTCTAACTTTGTCATTTGGTATGCAAATTTTGAACTTTCCTTGGCTCCCATCAGTGTAGACAGGACAAGTTTAGAGCACTGGGGACTGCTGAAAGAAGACAAAGGAACCATATTTATCTTTCAAAAAGTGAAGAAAGTGAGAAGAGAAAGAACAAATCATGTGTACATTTCTGCCACTCACCTATTTTTCACGGGCAGAAAGAAAGGTTTTGTACCAATTTTTGTTCTCTTGTTAATTATCTTTAGGCCAGGTTGCCAACTTATTGGGCAAACCTGCAAACTTGTCTTCAAACATTAGCTGTCACAACAACTACACAAAGATGGTGAAAATGGGCTGTGCAACACTTTTATGTACAAGGGTAATAACATAACTTGAACAAACAAGTAACAGTTGCTACATCCTGGACAACTTGACTGCCAAAAGGAAAACCAAGCCACAATAAGCTTCCTGTAAAAAGGAAAAGATAAAATGTCCCCTAAAATAGCATAGAAAAATCTAGGACTGCCTCAGCAAACTTGGCCACATGCGGCTTTCTCGAAGGCTTGAATTTTATTTAAAAATAATACGCAATACACTCAATAGGGCTCCATATTTCAAGGGAAATAATTAAAGACAGCATCGCACTTTCTAGCTAACAGGTCTCATTGAAGCAATGGGCAGCTCTGGCAAAAGTCTGCCACAGTGCACCCTGCAGTACGATCAAATCAAACTGATAAAGAATTCTATCAGAGGTTAGTGAACATGAGACACTTTTGAAATACAAAGTGCCCAAGCAGCAGCTCAGCATGTGTATTTTTTTTTTCTCCTAGGTTTATCTTATTTCCACAATTCAACTTCTCACTTTTTCATCATACCCATCAATCTTTTCCTTGTTGAGAAACAATTGTATCCTAGGAATCTCTTGAACTCATTTATACTTTTTCCTTTATTCTCATTTCCTTGAACCTTGTTCTATGGCTTTATTATCTTTTATATGAGCCATGCTCCAATTTTCTATTTACTCCTAGATCCCTAATGCTATAAAATGTTCACCAACATGTATCAGTTCTTTTCATAAGCTGGAAAGTTCGGTTTTGATTCACCTCTTGAAAACTGAAGAATGTTCTACAGTCATGCGGGTACATTTTATGTTTTCATCAAATATTCATAACAATATTTTAAAGCAGGATGTGTTTTCGCAATTGCATTCCCATAGATCTACCTTTCTAACTGCCTAATCAGGTCAGTTAAAACCATAAGCAGCAAACTGCCTGATATCCAGTTCCCATTGTACACAGATTTTACCTTTTAATTCAGGAAGAAAAGAGGCTACTAGTTGTATGCAATATAGAAGGACATTACCTAGTCTTTTGAAATTAATTTACAGAATATATCATATACTAGCAATTTTAAAAAACCAAAACCAAAACCACTTTAATTTTGTTTGACTGAAAATTCCACTTGACTCCAATATGAGTAAAGATTTTAAACCATATTTCATTGATCCCTGTCAAACTCAGATCACAAGACACTTACACTTTTCAAAGTTCAGTATCTTTTCCATAGGACATGTAAAATGTCTGCAGTGATTGCAACAGCTCATTTCCTGGGAGGAAAGTTTCCATCAGGAAATCTATCATCAGAACTAGAATTGTTTGGGAACTTCATCAAAGATACTGAGCATTCAGAAAGACAATTTTCTTCTGGGGTTAGACTTAGGTCTGGATTAAGGCATTTTGTTGAAGCTCTCTACTGATTTTTGTTTACTTCAATCCCCAGCTGAGGCCCAGATCCAGCTGATATAATTTAGGATGAAGTCAAGGTTAGTCCTTTATCCAACTCTTGGTTTGTTTTCACAGTGATGTTAACTTTCAACACTTAAGCAAACTCCTTTCCAAAGTCACTGCACAGAGTGTTTGCAATAGCATCACACAGCAACTGAGCTCTTGTTCTTGAACCTAGAACATCACACGGGACAGACAGCTTGCGTTGAAGGTGCTCATTAACTCCAGCGAGATGTCTCCAGCTGTGAATATGCACAAAGTTAAGATCAAAACAGGACTTAAGGCCTGAATTTACACTTCAGCAGAAAATGAGGAACTCAGATTTCTTTTTTTCTGTTTATCTTTTGGAATCACAAGAGAAATTAATAAAACAACTCTCACATAAAGAAGGGAAAGCATATTTAGGCAGAGAAAAGTAGATTTCTTCCATTTTATTGTTATATGAATATGTTTGCTACAGGCTTCTATCTGTGTCAGTTTTGTTGGATTAGGGATCTGTGACTGCAGTGTAATTCCTCTAACCCCAGTAGCACATATAAAAGTTCTCAAGAAAACTAGTGAATGCCATTCATTTTTGGAGGCAGTGGAGATATTTAAGTTCTGTTGCTTGGAATTTGTGACTAAACATAACCACAATTCCTTCTTTTGAGAAATAATTGTTTTAAAAATTTGGAACTGGAAATGTACATACTAAATAAGATGTTTAACCTGTGTGATCATTTAAGCAAAATTACCCCGTATTAAAAACTGAAAGTGGGAGAAAATACAATCATTGGCTATGACATATAAAGGTTTTAATCCGTTCTCTGGATGCAGCTCAATAAGACACCAGATACAACCTAATTGCTGTCTGCTGCATCAAGGAGTTGAGGTATTTTCCTCTTCCTTCTCCCTTTATCTTTCCTTTCTCCTCTGCAGCTCCTCCTTTCCCTCTCCATATCTGCTCTTGTCTCTATGCAGCAAACCCAGTTCTCTTGTGTCTGCTCTGACACATCTGCTCTTGAAGGCAAATGCACATCAGAGCCTGTGGAAGCAAGGGGTCGATAAACCCATTCGACTTGCCATAACAATACAAAATTACTTGCTTCTCTTGTATTTTTTTTTTTTCCAGCCATTTTTTTTTATTATTGAATTGATTGGCCACACAGACAATGTTTGAGATGGATCAAGGTTGGGAAGGGTTGTATAGGGAAAAATGTGGAAGCTGCAGAGGTCAAGGAGTAGGGTGTTGCTATCTCCCTTTTGAAGACAGCAAGTTATTAAGTCATGACAGTGGCCTATGTATCTGCACCACTAGGATATGGTAGTCTAGAAAGGATAACAGCAAAATCTGTTGTGGCAGTGCCACATACAACCTACCTTAAAATCTATCTAGTCTATACTTTTAAGTGTCTGAAAATGGCACTTTGCCTCTAAATGTGTTAACAGATTTCTCAGAGTATGTTTCAACACTCAGCAAAGAATCTAAGATCCTGCCAACTTCTAAATCAGATGCCCAATAGTGAAACGGGGTTAATACATGAATATTCATTCTAACACAGCCCTGAGGGCATGGTGCAGAAACAGAGATTTTTAATTTTCTCACAGAGCCCAGGTTTTGTAGTCTACGAAGAAGCTGAAGGGATTATTTTTGACTTTGCAAAACAGACAACTGCAGAGGTAGGAGTCTCTTTAAGAGAAGACTGTGCCAGCAACCAATATGCTTTTGCTGAAAGATGAACTTTTTTTGCTGCAAACAAAATGTAATGTGGCTGGCTGGCTATCTGTACTCTGTAATAGCATAGGATTTTAATGGAGCTTTTCTGACACAAAAATGGAATAATGTAATACAAATCAGTGTCCTGAACTGAAAATGAGGGTCAACTTACACTAACGCACTTTCTCATATTATTCTCTATGCTCTCGTAATGGAAGAAAAAATTATTAGCTTTTCTGAATACTTATTTGCATTAAGAAACCAAGTTCAACATGCTGCCTGTGTAGATACATAGATCTTTTTCCTGCAAGGTCAAAACTAATTCTAAATCTATTACTTTATATGGATTTGTTTTCCTCCTTAGTAGGTGTATCACATTGCCCTAGACTGCAAGGAATATAGTTTCCTGGCATGTCTGTTCATTTTTATTTTCACATAGTCCCTGAGCCTTTCATTAACATGCACATGGGCTAAGCTCATGACATTTTCTCTGACTTCAACACACCCTCCTCAAGTCTTACAACTTTTTTTTCTTCTCTGCTTTAGTTGTGAATTTCCTCTAAACCGTTTCTTTCTTCTTTCCCTGTAGACAAAAGAGCTCCTCTCCATTCCCTTCAGCTTTATTGGTGCAATTGCTGGATAGATCTACCTGAGTTGTCTCTCAGGAAGGCGTTTGTTATTTTCCCACTGTGCATTGTCAGAGCACAGAGTTAGCATTGATAACAATATGTATGGGATATCCTGCATTTTTTTAAGTACATGAGTCTACAGTATTGTCCTAATTTACTTCATGTCATCATTTGAACTGCAGTATTTGTATTTTCTACTGAAGCAACAGTGGCTGAATGATAGGCAACAATCTTATCTTTACACTTTTATCCCTTCCTTGCACTTGCTGTCTAAGGCCCAGTTGCACTGATATGATAAATGTTACATCTTGCAATTTTATCTACAAAGACTGGTCATTCTGGTACATATATTTTGATACTGCAAAATCTGAGTGCACAGTTGCATTAGCTCCAGTTTGGAAATAGATTGGCATTAGGACTACCTCTTTAGAAGTAAATAGCTATATTTCTTTGTAAGTAAAAGCTCAGATATTTATGGTTTAAGAGTTCACAGGAGTTGATGTCTACCTTGATATAAAATCCACTGCTTCAATGTGAAGACTTCCACTGCAGCAGCTAGGTTTGTATCAGATCCCTTGTGCAGTATCTGTCCTCCACTAATGGCAGGTGTCTTGTCCTGTGAGTCTCAGTGAACCTACATTTAGAGCACGTTAATAAATGCTTAAAAGAAAATCAGCATAGATCCCTTGACTCTGGCTAACACTTTTTTTATCTTCCATCTGTCTGTCTTTGATGGATGTTGTTCATGGTCTTTAGTTTACAGTAACAAGTAGGTTTTTAATTTTTCTATCTTCCTGCTCTCTAGTGCCAGGCTATGATGGATGGTGTGACAAAAAGATTCATCAGTAAATTCTAATTCCTGAATACAAAATAAATTAGTAATATAAGAAGCAAATTTGCATTCCCCTTTGACAATGTTGCAACTGCATCAGCTGCACTCTCATTTTTCCCTTTTATTTGTTTAATCTTGATAATCTTGATAATAATACCAACTCCTGCATTTTTTTAAGTACGAGTGTACAGTATTGTCCTAATTTACTTTGTGTCATTGTCTGAGCTACAGTATTTGGATTTCCTACTGAAGCAGCAGTAGCTGAATGATAGGCAACAATCCTAGAATCAAGAACCAGATTTAAACCAACTATGTTCCATACTCTAAACATTTCACAAACATGGTGATACTGATTTACCAGGTACCATGTTGCTCCTAAAGACTAACCATTTGTAACCTATGGATCGTGTACATCCAATTTTTTTTTTTTCCTGACTCTCCTAAAGACCAACATTCACCTTAACAGTTGTTTTCCTCAAGTTTAGGGATGTCGGGGTTCCTAAGAGGTCTGCTGCAGATAAAATTGCTTAGAATCCTTCTGGTGTCCTCTATCCTTCCTGTAGAGAAAACTCAAGGTTCCTTCATTGTCAAAATGAACATCAAAAACAGGGATTGAGGAACTGAGTACAATATTGATATTTCTGGCATAACGTTTCCTCTCTGACTAGTGAATTTTGTGATATGTAGGAAAGGAGTGAAACTCCCTTAAACAAAACAAATCTTTGAATGGCCAGGAATGAGATGTGCCAGGAGGGCATATTTTGAAACATTGAATTCCATTCAACTCAGGCATCTCCAAAGATAAAGTACCCAGGAATCAAAACTTCAATTCAGTCCCTACTCCCCCAGCAAACCAAACAAAACAAATATGCCAGCACAGTTTATGAGGTCAGATGCAGGCTCTGAAGTTCCATTCATTTTCTTTTTACCTGTTGTACAACTGAATGTTTCAGCAGATGTGGAAGCTCCTGCTGACAAAGAGAAGCTGAAACAAATTTTTCCTGGGCCAGGTACAAAGAGATCATCATGTCTGTGTTCTCATCAGGCAATGGTGATGCCCTTGGGAGTCAGTGTGCTCTCAAAGGGCTTATTATAATATTTGTCTCAATGGAAATATAATTTTTATAGGGCTAGAACTTGAGCAGTGAAAATGTGTAAGACAGAATGGCAAAAACACATTGCAGGGGAAAAAAGACAAAATAGGTAAAATCTACAAAAGCACAGAGGAAACTTTCTAAAGGAAAGGAAAATTATTGATTTCATGTGTTTGGGAAATAATGGTCTTGAGGTAGAGAGGAGGTAGAATGCTATTTCAGCTTAATTATAGGACCAGGCATGACAAAAGAAAGGGTACAAGTGCAGAAGATATTTGATTTTATGGAACCCTTGAAATGCAGAAGTTACATAAGAGCAAGCTCCCAGAAGTATCCCAGAACACTTCAGAGCAATGAGACTGCTAAGGCAAGGAAGGGTGGTTTTTTGTTTATTGGTTTTGTCTAATACTCCTCGTGTAATCTGATAGCAATTTGCTTTCAAGTATGAGTAAAGTGCCTGTGTGTGTAATACTCATACCTGCCACAAATTCCTGAAGTCATTAAATGTAAAGCTAAAAGAAATTGATCTTTAGCAAGAGCTGCTGGAGGTGCCTGGGGAAGGGAAACCTTATTTCCAAGACCTAGATGGACTGGACACTTTGGTGCCAAAGGAGTATCAGAGTCACTGGGGGAAGCTTGTATCTTATGTACCTCAGGCAGGGTCAGAGAATATCCCTATACACCATCAGAAAATTTATGGGATTCAAAGTCTATAAAAGTTCTCACAGCAGTCCTGCAGTGTTCAAGCAAGGGTGCTTAGTTAAATCTATGACATATTTTGTTTTTCTTCCTGTGCCAAGATTATCGCATTCACAGATGAGAATTTAGCTTAATTTGAACAAATCTTTCAAAGAAAATGCATTAAAATCAGATTATGTTCTGTTTGTAAATATAAAAAAAGCACATATATTCTTTACATTCTCACCATATGTATCACACAAAAAGGAACACCTACATGTATCTCTCCTTTTTCATTTTCCTTGGAATCTAATATTTTCCCACTAAGATACATTATAAGCATTATTCTACATCTTTAAGGAGTGTTACTCAGTCCATAAATCAAATTAGCATAGTTTTTTCCTTCCACACTATATGTTCACCACTGATTCCTCCTAATAGTGTTCAGTATGAACTAGTAATCTGGGACATCATGTCTAAAAAGACATTTAGATGATCTAGTTTCAGTGGAAAATAACCAAGGTTCCAAGTATTACACAGAATTATCATAGAGGCTGGAATAGACCTTTGACATCATCAAGTCCAGCCTAAGACCTGACACCACACCACCTAGCTACAGCATGTCACTAAGTGTCACATCCAATCTTTCCTTAAACACCACAAGGGATGGTGACTCCACCACCTCCCCTGGCAGGCCATTCCAGTGTCTAATGACCCTTTCTGTAAGGAAGTGCTTCCTGATATCCAA